>WUCR03113945.1:0-17015 GCA_009858155.3 Phymanthus crucifer
AATTTAGGAGATCTGCAATGATTATTAAGACAAAAGAGATCATCTTTTTTCTTTCAAAAACCACAACAACAACAACAACAGTCGAGTAGTCGATTAAAGATTTCTTGATGTCAGAAACTGACTCTAAAAACTTGAAAATAAGTTTTTACTGCTGATCGGAATATCCACATTTTCTAAAAGAAAACTAAATAAAACTATAACAGAAAATAAGTTTTAACAAAAAAAAAGCTGGCATATATTCATCCACTTTGAAGGCGACACAACAAACAAGCGAGTAAAACGTCTAAAAATCCTGCATTGTCTCCTCAGTTTTAATCTTTACTTTATCGATTTCTCACATTTTTTCTAGCATATCGTTAATATAGGATCATAGTTTTTGTCAATCTGTTACTTACATTCGACAACATAATCATCCTGTCCAGTGAAAAGGTTTTTGAAAACTGATAATCCCCGTCTGCTGTTTCTTTTTTTTTTTTCCGATGAAGGTTCACGTTTTGTCGTAAATAAAGTACCAAAAAAAGCTCGTTTAGTCCTTCATGAACAGCTACCTAAATAAAGAATAATCTTCTACAGAAAAACGTTTCTAAATGGTTGTCTTTTCTTCTTGTTTAACGTCAACTAAACGTCGAGCGGGAAGCCATGCTTTAAGTGATAAAACGAACGTTTTCGCTGTCCACAAGTTCTTGATGTATTGGGTTGTTTTTCGTTGAATTATCTTCACTTAACTTAAGCAGTCAACATACGACATACGCTGTTGGCAATTCTAAGTGCTCAAACAATCTTTTCAAACACTTTTTAAGGCTTTTTTGTACTAAAATAGCTCGTACAACGGCAAAAAAAAACTGTGTGAGCTGCTTCCATATTTGGAAGTGGTACACCCACCCACCCAACCATGAGCACACGAACAAACAACCAGCGGATATACCCATGGCAAGTCACGAAAAAACAACTCGATGGGTTTCCATTTTTTTTAAAGTATGGGGCTCCGCTAAAAATTATCTAAGTTAAGTATTGTATTGTTGTTGAGAAGAAGGAAAAATAATAATCTGAGCGAAATAATGACAAGGTTTGCAATTTCATTTTCCACAAGCTCAGTGTCCGATGTTTTGCACAAAACCACTCATTCCAGAAGTGATAAATATGTAAATTATACACCGTAAAGAGAGATGATACTTACTTACTGACGTTTCGGACGTTCGTACGTTCGTTCTAACGTCCGAAACGTCAGTAAGTATCCTCTCTCTTTACGGAGTATATTTTTACGTATTTATCCAGGGACCTCGGAGCAACAACAAATACGCTCCGCGATCCCTGTTAACACTATTGTTTCTTTAGAATCAACCCTTAGTTTAATGCTAATTACTATTTCTTCAGTTGCATGCATATGTGGTTTTTGTTTAGTTTTTTTTTATTTTTTATTTTTTATTTTTTCGTCCTAAGACAAAGGAGCACGGCAGAATGATCTTTGTGTCTCTGTGCTTGAGATCGATAGGCTGGTCCGCCATATTTATTACTGAAACTATCCCCTGACCATCTTATCAAGGTTTCAAAAAAAAAGGTAGTCTCCCTCGCAGCCGTTCTTAGTGTCGTCCGTCACGCATTCCTCCCTCCCCACTAACGGCTTCTTGCATTCGAACCACATTCCTTTCTCTTTGTTTGGCCAATCACGAATCGGGTTACATATCCGGAGAACTGTTCGCGGCTCTTTATTCTGACCAATCACCGTGCATGTTTTATTTCGGAACTACAATCAGCGGCGGTCGACGAAGTGTTTGGTCTCGTGGCTTCGAAGTTCGGAATTTCAAGCTAAAGCCTTCCCGAAGGCTTGATAGCGTCCAGTAAGAGTTTTATTAACATGTTTGCTGGGATATTGGACAGTCAATACAGTCTTCGTGGCCTTGCTATCGTTTACCGTGGAGGAGATACTCGACATCTTTATTGGAGTTGATGTAAAGTTCGGTAGTGGTGGAGTATTGCAGGGAGTTGATGCCAGTTGGCCAGGAAAAGCGCGTAGAACGAGTCCATAAGGATGACTTTGGAGAGGGTATAGACCAAAAGCTAATCTTCCTGAATTCAACGATGGTGTTACTCCAGGTTGTTGAACGAACGGCATGCTATTAGAAGAAGTACAAGAGGCAGTGTCGGTAGCTTCGGTAGAAAACCGTAAACTCTTCGTCGCTTTCGACCGAGAAGCTGAGGTTTCTTCATCATCTTCGACAGCTAAACGTTTAGTTGTTAGAGGAGCTTCTTTGTAGATTCTATGCAATTCGATTTTAAGCACTTCCAAGTTATCAAACGTGCGTTTGAATTTTGTTAGCCGTCCATAACAGTCTGCCTTGCAAAGTCGCTGGTCGCCGAATAACTATTGACGTCCACGTTCAGACAGGATTTGATGATAAACGGGAAATCAAACGAACGTTTTCCAAAAATGTATATTTTTTGTTTTTTTTCAACTTCTTCGAACAAGTAAAACAACGATGACTATCAATAATTTTCTTCGGCGTATCCATTCGCGAAAAACTTCGATCTAAGTTTTTGACAGCTCGTACGCGGGAAAACCATCGTGTTGATACTTGCGAGAACTGTGATTGGCTGGCTAGGAAACAATGCCTTCGATCTGATTGGCTCAATCCAGACAAAGAGAAAGGAATGTGGTTCGAATGCAAGCAGCCGTTAGTGGGGAGGGAGGAATGCGTGACGGACGACACTAAGAACGGCTGCGAGGGAGATTGAAATAAAAGAAGGCGTGTGTCTTCCGAGCGAGTCTCGAAGGGGCGAGAGTTTGAAAATTTTAGCGGGGAGTGCAGCCGTTGGAATATGATCGTATCGTAGCAGATTGCTAGGAACAGCACAGTTGCGTTAAAAGCGTTTCAGATCGGTGGTCAACAAGACAATGAGAAATATCACGTCTGAAACATGAATATTAAATCATCCATGTAATGGCAACCTTTATGGATTAAACTTGTAGATGTTAAACTTGTAGATGTTAAACTTGTAGATGTTGAAGTCCATACACACTTCACTGGCTTTGATTACCATAACAAAGTGTAAGAAATGCTCAAACGTTATACCTTAGTTCGGTTGAGTAAAAGCTTACTATTTTTGTCTGATTTTCAAAAGTTACAGAATACGAGATAAATTTATGGTGACTCCGGGAAATATTGTTCCAGTTGACAATGTTTTCAACGAATGAGAGTTTATCAGGTCTGGCGTGACCTCGTGTGACATTACGTAATGCCCTTTTCTGATTGGACGATACGTCTTTGGAGGAAAAACAAACTTGCTTGGACGACCTACAGACCTACGAGTTAGTGGGAAGATTTCTCGTGAGTGAAGAAGAGTTTAAAAAGTTAGTAAAATGAATAGCCATCCAACCAATCAATCTGTATAAGGTTTTATGGATCTTAAAGAATCAGTTGGAGACTCAAGAGTGACAGGAACGATTCGTGTTTTCTCAATGGCTCAGATGATTTCTTACTTCATCAAAACGATTAAAAAATCAAGTGATTTCAAGTCTTTACGTGAGTCTTCTTTCCAGATGTTTAAAGACGGCCATATCCAACATATCCAAGTGAAAAAAAGGATTCAATACTCTTATCGTGAAAAGCAATTGCTTACCAGAGATGAAGAAAGACCGAGTTTATGGAATCGCTAAGACTACATCAAAAAACAGCCAAAATGGAGTTTGCTGAGGGGAATTTCTTAACATTCTCAGAGTTGAACTCTTTCGCAGAATAATTCTTGATCTCTTTCTCAAGTTCACTTATGCGATCGTTTTGTTTTGTTTCGTTTTTTTTTTGTCAAAGCAAGCGCGTCTGACAGTTGTCAACAATATCACTTTGAAGCTGTGATATTTCACAGACAGTGGCAAAAAACTCGAGTTTACTGCAGTCACTATTACCGTTAGATGAAGACGAAACTTCGCTTGGGGTTGGTAGAGTTTCTTTTATTGGATAAGTATCATGAAGAGCCACGTTGGCAAGCACTTCACGGTTGCTTACAGTCATTCGTGTTGAGATAATTGTCAGAGCTGCTTCACAAGCACTTCTAGATTGTCAAAGTAATTATAATGGTTGTCCTTTCCGTCGTGCTTCAACGTTTCGTCCTCATTTTCATTGTTTGAAGTCTTGTAGTCTTTCCCTCGCATTCCTTTATAGTTGGTCTAGGCTTAGGTTTCTTTTGCCATGGAAAAATACTCGGGACGTCTGTTTTGCTTTTCTTTCGCGTCGATTGTCCAAAAAGTGAGCACTACATGCGAGTAGCATCGTTAATCGGTAGATTTTTACGGCGAATCAGGTCGCACCATTTCTTCAGTAACAGTCTTATTTCCTAAAGGAAGACGATAAAACAACTGCAATCCGTTTCCTTTCACCTTTCTATTAGTGTAACCTGGAACACAACAACTCGAACCATCTTGAAAAAGTATGTAATCGAGCGAACGAGTCGTCCAAGTAAGTTTGTTTTGCCTCCTAAAACGTATCGTCCAGTCAGAAAAGGGCATTACGTCATTCATAGAGGAGTGCAATCTACTCAGCTTAAAGCAAGTTAACCAAGCGACTTTTGGTTGCTTGTTTTAAAAATCTATACCTGGTTGTGAGAGGAAGAAAAGGAGAATTTCTGGAGGATTTCAGTATCGTATTTCTACTAGAGAAACCAAATAGATTTAATTGAAATAGATTTTATATGTAGCGCGAACAAGCTCGTTTACGTTAACGTTGACTTTCAAGAGTTCAACAAAGAAAACTCTGGTGCCATTTAGAACTAACATGTAACGATGTAACATGTCGCCAAAAGACTCTAAATACATCTAGCACACCATGGCTGACAGTTTTCACTAAAGAAAAGTATTTCGAGGTCTCAAATTTTTAGAAACCCGAAAGTGTTTAATGACCTTTCATAGGTCAAATTTTCATGCGCCAAATTTTAATTTATTCATCGATAAGTTACGTATTTCTTTTCTATTTGGTTACCATGGAGAGTGCTACGAGCATCATGCGAAGACACTCCCCTAATTCTGCATTTTCATTGGTTTAGAGACCTCACGCCCACGACAGTTGCACTCCCAGTGAATCGATCTCAAGTACAGAGACACAAATAACATTCTAAAAGCTAATGCATTACTATTTGATTTTGTTTATTTACTATTTGATATAAAAGAAAGTCAAAGAACTCCATACAAAATGTCTTCTAGGGTAGGCTTCACTCCTCAGTACAAGCGCTAAAACGTTACTCGCAGTGGATTTCAAACCAGGCGTTTACGTCGATACTCTCAATCAAAAAGGTTTAGAGTCTTTGATTCATGCTGTGTATGGCCACGGGCTTTAGGATAATATTTATTCGAGGTCTTTCTAAAACGTATGCAAGTTAAACAGAATATTCGTAACTTACCTGACCTTCCTGTTTCTCTGTCAGTTTGTCTTCTTCATGACCCGGTTCCATTAGATAACGGCAATGTCATCGTTGTCCCAAACAAATGTCACTTTCGAACTATAATTGGTAGAAGAGAGAACAATGGAACAGGCGCAAGCTGCCTGCCTTCCTCTTCTTCTTTCCGTGCGTTTCTCTTTGTCAATGATTAAACAGAATCTATTCATCCCCAGGAAACGAATCATGTTCGCGTCATCACACCGATAGCTGCAGTTGAAACGTGTGGCTGGTTAGTTGACGGTTGGGATTTTAGGGTCAGTTTTTGACCGTTTTTACCCGGAATTTTTGAATTCTACATCGTTCTTGAAAGAAAGAAATCACTGTTTTTATAGTGGGATACAAATTCAGCCCACTGTCACTCACACACACTACCACTACATTATATATTCTTTACATACAACTCACAACTCACAACTCACATGTTGATTTTTGTTTTCATGAAGAAAACAAACTGGCAGAAGAACAGGAAGGTCAGGTAACCTATGAATATTCTGTTTAATTTGCATACATTTTAGATAGACCTCCAATAGTTATTATTCGATAGTCCGTGTTAGGGCTGTGTAGTAACAATTTCATTCTTGTAGCAAAATAATTTCCCTGGCAAGTTAAACCGCCACCTATCTCTGGAAGGAGACTGGAAACGCTCTACGCAGAGTTGGGCATCACCTACGGACAACATTTTTAACGCTTCTCCAGGCCAGAGAAACAATTCAAGCAGCAGTTATAGCTCTGTTAGATCTGGATCTTCTGATGAAGGCATTGATGGCTTGGAAAAATCGAATCAGTTTGCTCGAAAGCACAGTTCAAGGAATGGAGAAGAGTTTAAGCAGCTTCCAAACTTTGGGTAAGGGATGGTCCATCCTTCTCCTGGATTTGTACTTTTTGGACAAAATTTAAGTGTTACCTAATTTTTTGTATTGTTGTGTTGTCGTTTTAGCCCATCTTCTTCACACTTCGAAGCGGGTTGGCCTCGACAGAATTCAGCTGGAAGGGGAATACGAATGAACCAAAATCCTCAGCGAAACCCGCGGCGTTACTCCTCACCTGTTGGTAACGGGGTGCGCGCTGCACCTGATTATTGGTCTCAAACAATTCCTGCCCCTAAACAATGGCAAACGTCACTCGAACCAAGTCAGTTCACAGATTCTGCTCCCCCTGGTCTCAGACAGTGCTCAGATCCATGGCAACAGCCACTGACTACTACACTTCCAAATAGCTCACAGGCATCTAGCGTCGCAGTTACCTCTAGCCATACAGACTCAGGTACGTACAGCGGATTTGGCAACCGTTGAAAATAGTACTCGACTCGACTATATTACATATGTAATTACATGTGAAGAGGAAGCATTGAAAAGCATTTACAGAAACAGATTCGTCATAGTCTTTGTAGTCAAGGTTTCGATGATTATGATGGTAAAGGAAGGCTGGTTTCAGGTAGCGACAAATTTAATGTTGAATTTACGTTCGGGTGTCTGTCCATCGTCATACTAAGCCTTTTCAAACGACCTTCTTCTGAACTGATTGCTTCTCGTTCGACTGAAATTCACACCAATATGACCCGTTGACTAAAGTTTGACTAAAGTTTTTAAAGAAGAGAGGGGCTGAAAAATACCCCTTAGCTCGTTTCCAGCTCAAAAATTTAGGTTAAAATCAAATTTCGGTTAGAAGCGTTAAAAAAGCGTTAAAAAGAAAACAAGTGTTCGATTGAAAGTCAGGTCGGACAGCAAGTGAGTTGAGCAGCGAAAACTCTCCGAACACCCCCTATGTCAAACGTAGTAAGCGCTTTGGATGAGTTCCAAAAGATTCAACAACATCTGTATGATTTTATGTATATCAAATAAACAAACTTGCATGTCCAATACAAAGCAACTTAGTCGTTCAGTATGTTGAAGGGGACCCTTACCAATTGATAGTTTCAAGTGGTTATTTATGTTTTATAAATTTGAAATAAATATTACGTAATATGTAATATTATATGTTTTATATTCTATATTTTAAGTTGTAGATATCTCGGAATTTTTGACGCAATTCGTATAGAAAACCCGTTCTTCGTAAATATTTCAATGTTTGAAGAATATTTATAACATAGCCAAGATATAACGCGCGCTCTAATTCCCAATTCCCCATGGGTGCACGCTGATGTCAAAATGTCGCGTATAGTTTCATTTTCCAATTCATTTTTTCTTGTTTTTGAGACATTTTTTACACAGAAGTTTTCACAAAATAGATAAAAAATCCTGAAAATGAACGAGGCTTTTGAGGGACTTCCAAGTTTGACACAAATTTTTATTCAACGGAGCTTTCAAGAAAGAGATTCGCCTCGGTAAGCGACGAAGAACTCAACAATTATTGGACAAAAAGCATACGAAAGTGACTTGCTTTGGCACACTTGAGAGGCTGCTTAAGCACTCAAGAAGCTAGAGTCACTTACGCTTCTTTCGTGCTTAGCAACCTCCCGCGTACACCCAAAACTCGATGGATGCACGCTAACCAATCCTTAAGAGAAAGGACATGACTGCACGTTCCTCAGAAATCGAAGAATGTTCTGATAAAAAAGACGCTATTGAATTTTATGTCCGTTAAACAAATTAATTGGTCCAGGGCAACTCAAAGTAGGCTAACTTGAATTAAGACTGTTAGTAAAGAGCGTTTCGATATCTTTACCATGTTTCCATCTTGATAACAGAAATGATCGGAGTATTGTCTTGCTTATAGTGTCAACAAATATGGTTTTGAATTTTCTTGATATCATGAAGCGCTCAGTATTTATAAGTAATATATAAAATATGAGTGGCCGATCTGTATACAATATACAAACACGGGCCGAAGGCTAGTGCTTGTATATCGTATACAGATCGGACACGAATATTTTATATTACTTATCAAACGTCTAGGGTCTAAAAGAATTTTTTCAGTACGTAACAAACGGCAATCTGACCGGGAAAATCAGAGTTAAAGTTAATGCAAATGAAAAGGTTTGATATACAGATACTCTTCACGGTAATTATTTCTATTGTGTTTAACTCATGAATTATTAATGAGTTTGATAAAATTGTCTTGGTGATTTCAAAGTTTCCTTGCTTATCATTACTATGGCACCGAGTACTCCAAAAAAAACTTGTATGATGTCAAACTTCAGACCACGGGTGATTGTTGACTCAATTCAGTCGATCAAAAATGCTGATTCAAAAACGCTGTTTGACAAGTCTTAATATGGCAGTATCACAACCGTAGGCAAACACCTTAAAGTTAGCTCACAGAATATAACGTAGCCAGTACTTACGACAAATTTGCATATCTTTTGAAATTAGCATGGCTTCTCTTGAATGCTTTTATGTTTGGCCAGTGAAATGATGCCCGTAAACTCTACGTTTATATGACGCTAGAGCTAGCTATAATCCAAGGAAGAGGGATTTTGCTAGCAGGGAGAAGCGCGAGATTAACCATGCAGATAGTGTTAGTACTTTGTCAAGTAGTCAATGGCATGACGAGTGACGTCCGTTATGAAACTTATGTTACTGTTTTATAATAACTATTGAATTGAAACTTTATTGAAGCTTAAAGCATCATTAATAATTCATAAACCTATGGAGCCACCAAACACATCACGTACATGGACCTTTATCCCTGATGAAATCATCCTCGTAGTATTGGAGTGGTCTTTATACATCTGTTTCTTTACATAATTCACTTGAATACTAATGAAGAGGACTTTATCGGGTATATAGGCACATCCAAGTTTAAATGTGGCTTTAAGCCGCATCAAGGTCATAGTCGACCCTAATAATTCTCTGACATACGTGCCTTTCTTTGCTTTGGCGCGCAATATACGTGTTGGAGCTTCTACTGAATCTGAGTGTGCGCATGCATGCGCCCATGACGTTAAATGTTTTTCAAAGTTCGTGTTCATGTTCGTGACGTGTGTTGGATCCAATTGGACCAAAACTTTATAAATTGTTCATGAGTGTTTTAAGCAACTTAAAACACGTAGATCGTGTTTTATCAGGTGTATTGTCGGAAAGTTCCAGCTATTTCATTGGTATAATATAGATTTGTAGAGGTAATCATATGGTTTCGAGTTCAATTTGGATTAATTTGCACGAGTGTGTTTTCAAAGAGCTGCAAAAAGCACTCGTTCGTGAACGAGAAAATCCATATGATTACTTTTTTAATAATATGCATGAAAAAATTTACAAACAATGACAACGATGGATCACATGACAAGATAATTTATTCAAGCATTAGAGTGTATGGAAATTGACAGTGTCCCCTTGATGCAAAGAAACCCGTATTTTATTTTTTTAAGAAACCGTGTTAGCGATTAACATCGCTGCTTGCAACCAATCAGAATCGAGTAATTTTTCATGTATGTTATTAAGTAAGAAAGCTCATCTTATCGAAATTATATATACGTTACTTATACCTCGTATATCGTTGAAAGTCTATATGTTGAATAGTGAATACAAATAGGGTAATTTTAAAGCAATGAAATATATTTTTACGATTATATACAACTCCAAATTTCAGGAGTGGAGGGCAGTTAAGATGATTTGGTAGCTATACGTGTAGCACTTGAAAAAAATATTCCCATGTTTTGTACTTTAGTTATTTTTTGCTTTGGCGATTGGCGAAAATTTGCCGATTCATTTGCGAAAATGATAGAGTTTCTATTTTTGTACTTCAATAAGAATTTCTATAGTTGCATGTAATATTTATGCATATAATGCTTTGCAGGTATTTGTGATATCTAAAAGAAAATAACTGTACACAAAGTACAGAGTAGAATAATTATTTAACGAGGTCAATTTAAGATTGTAACATTGGATTAAGTGTACCCTGCGAGCAGAGGTTTTTTCTGACCCTCCGTGGGGCTGGCTGTCGGGAGAAAAAGAACCTCTGTCCTGAAACGATCGTCTCTTTTGAAGACACCGCCTCCAAACTTTTTGGAGGTAAGTTACGAGACAAACTGTTTCCTAAAACCGGTTATTCCGGATATTACGTCTGAAGAGCATGACATTTTAGCATTACCGCTGGCAGGGGGTGAGCCTGCACTGGTTTAAAGATATTTACAATGGTTGAAAAGAAAGACCACAGGGAGCCCAATTTAGATAAAAGTAAAAAGTGAAAATAAAAATCGTAAAAAGAGATTTTCTTCAATTTTTTTAATTCAAGATGAAGATAATGACCTTCATAACACGAGTGGGCGAAACAATCCCGAAACATTAAGCTAGAACATTTTTTTTCGAGCGCGCCTTTGTTTTCCTATGTTTTTCCCCTATGGTATCCACGTGCATCCAATGCATATATACAGCTACAAGGGAGGAAAGTACAGCCGCCATATTGAACAACAACACACACTTTGAACCATGATTTTACCTTCCTTTAACCAACAAACTACCCAAGAAACGTGACCAAAATGGTCCCTAGGATGGGGGATTCCTTTTTTTTAATAGTCGTTTGGATCTTCCTTACCGTTTTCTCGGACCAAAATTTTTGTACAGAAAATTTTTAAATCGCTGCAGATTTTTGGACTATGTTATGGACACTTTCTTTTGGTGCGTCGGACTGGGGAGAGCTACTGGAGAGTACAAAAACCGACCTTACTACCCTCCCGCCTAGTAGTTTTGTCTCTTACAAAACTCACCACCGACCACCCGACAGGGCTAGTTTTGCTAACACATGTTTATGGACGACATTTTTCACACTTTTCTCGATATAGTTTCATGGAAAACAAAGAATAACTTCAGATAATCCAACAAGATCATTGGTTTAGCGGAATTTACGCTGAATTTCTTTCATTCTACATCAAATTTTAAAGGGTTTCAGTAAATTTTCGAGCTCGACAGAACTGCTGAAGACTACCTTAATGAAGGTAAGCAAAAAACTGTTAAATGTCTATAGCTAAACTGTTCTACTTTTAAACTTCTCTTAAAAGAATAAAATAAATTGAATAATGCAAAAAAAAACAACAACAAGAAATTAAAATGACATCTATTTGGTTAAGGTTATGTTGTTTTGAACTCACTGCCGTAGTTTTAATGACAAAATACGCGTAATATCTTTTTTTCTAATTGTTTTTGTTTTTAGCTACGGTCAATTGATTTGCTTCTTGCTTTGCCTTCAAAATCAGTTCCTACGAAAGCAACCAAGAGATCGTTATTTTTAATTGGACTCACCTTCATTACGGTAGTCTTCAGCAGTTCTGTCGAGCTCGAAAATTTACTAGGCGGGAGGGTAGTAAGGTCGGTTTTTGTACTTTCCAGTAGCTCTCTCCAGTCCGACGCACCAAAAGAATTAAGTGTCCATAACATAGTCCGAAAATCTGCAGCGATTTAAAAATTTTCTGCACAAAAATTTTGGTCCGAGAAAACGGTAAGGAAGATCCAAACGACTTTTAAAAAAAGGAATCCCCCATCCTAGGGACCATTTTGGTCACGTTTCTTGGGTAGTTTGTTGGTTAAAGGAAGGTAAAATCATGGTTCAAAGTGTGTGTTGTTGTTCAATATGGCGGCTGTACTTTCCTCCCTTGTAGCTGTATATATGCATTGGATGCACGTGGATACCATAGGGGAAAACATAGGAAAACAAAGGCGCGCGCGAAAAAAATGTTCTAGCTTAATGTTTCGGGATTTGTTCGCTCACTCGTGTTATGGAGGTCATTATCTTCATCTTGAATTTAAAAAATTAATTTATTTTCACTTTATACTTTTCTCTAAATTGGGCTCCCTGTGGAAAGACCTAAATTTGATATAAGGTCTTGCCAGAAGTACATAACTAGAAGTGTAATCTGGGGTAATACCTCTATGACACATCAGATATACGAGTGAGCTATTTTTAGATTTGCGCCATCAGCCTACCTGTGCGCGAATTTCAAACACGGCCTCTGGTTGAACAAATTTCAAATTCATCCTCGCGAGCAGGGAGGCTGATGATGCAAATCTAAAAATAGCTCACTCGTACATCTGATGTTTCTTAGAGGTATTACCCAGATGGACACTTCTAGTTGTGTACTTGTAGTCTTGCATGATATAGCGAAATTAGAAAACTGTGCTATTTCAAAATTGACCAAATATCAATCCGATGATTTGTATTCCCTAAGATACACATTTGTTGGGCTTCATACTGGGCCAAGGAAAATCCTTGATCTATCAACTGGCTGTCGGAGATGCCCATGATTTAAAAATCTTTGAATCTCAACCCATGATCATAGCTTGTTTTAAAAAGCATTGTCGTGTTGTTAAAAGGTCGATACATAGAAGCTGAGACCGAAAGGTATTCTGGGGAAACAGTTAATGAAGTTAACGTATTGCAGTTTTGATTTGACCCTTTTCATCCTCGGGACCAAGGGTAAAATTCTGTCGCTCGTTCCTCACTACCAGAAGAAATACCCCTGGGAACGGTTTGTCGAAATTCAATTCTTTCCTAATTGGTTGACCCCAGACTGAAGTAATGGCTAGGCAAAGACGTTATTTATTTGAATGTCGCCATTTTGAATATCTACTTCCGGAACAAGCGCCAACAGACTACGTTCCTAGGGTTATTTCTTCTGGTAGTGAGAAATTAGCGACAGGATTTTACCCCTGGGTTTCAGAGGATGGACCCTTTTCTGTTAATTGGAGAGGCTATCCGACTTTTGTAGGAACTTCTTTTGAATGTTGTCATTTCACTTTAGTACCGATGATGTCGGTGATATAAGGGGTGATACTTAATCACTGATATAATCAAAGTAGTTTTGATTTTCAAACCAAGTTTCTGATTGATATTGCAGACATTACAGGTATCAAAAAAAAAAACATTTTGCTTTTGAACTCCATTCATTATGGCGTCATTTATTACAACTACCAAAGTTTCTTGCACACATCATTTGGTTCAATTCATTAGCACTTATCCACTCACTATTCCCATGAGGAATGAAAATTGGAATACAAAAAGAGAAAATTCTCCAAGCATCCTGGTATTGGTAGTAAAATGTCGCTATCATGCGAAAGACCTATTGCGTTACATACAAAAAAAATAGTGAACACTTTACAGAAAATCTATTACCGTCGAAGTATTAACTATTAGTCATAAGTCATATTATCAGATATATTGTAGAGTACAAACACTAAAAATGTGCAATATTTTGTACTATTTAGCACTAAATAGTGCTCATTAAACAATAAAAAGCGATAGAATTAGAATAATGTAGTAGTATTTAGTGCTATTTATGTTGCCCACTTTTAGTGTTTGCACTCTATAGGCTCGTTAACACGTGCGATTTTTGCGGCGATTTTGACTGCGATTTTCGTGGCGACTATCAAAAATATTACGAATTTGTCTTCTCCTTCTGCAAATACATTTGTTTAGATAATATTGATGTCCTGAATAAATCGTTTCAAGAAAATACTTTACCATTTTTTACTATGGCCAAAATCGCCACTAAAATCGCAGTCAAAATCGCCGCAAAAATCGCATGTGTAAACTGGCCTTATCGAAGTGATTTATGATCTGTTATAAAAGAAAAATAGAACAATTGGTTCCGGAAATGATAGTGTAGCAAAAGGGAGTGAGTAGTTGCTTTCACAAAAAAATGCTAATTTAAACATATTAGCATTTCGTATAGTTTGTCAAATTTTAATTCAGAACGGCGGCCATTTTGAAAGTATACCAACTTCACCTTTAACGTCTGAGTTATGATGAAGATATCAAAAATAGACAAGTGGGATAAACGATTATTGGCGTAGCAAAGAAACACATTCGAAAAATTTCAACCCAGTCTAATTCCAGGAAAATTATTTACTTACCTTCAATATGGTATTTAATGGAATGACAGATTTGTCATTAGCAATTATAGATCAAATTTCTTGGATGAAAATACTTCATTAGAATCAAGTATATTTTTTTAATTATCATTTTTGTTTGTAGTGGTATTTGTATTTGTTTCATTTTTATCTTACACTGTGGTAATTGGTTGATCAGATATAGTTGGTAAAATCCACGTTATGTTGGTTGTTGAAATCCTTAATGTTTTTACTATATTACTAATATAACTCACTCCCAAGGTAACCTTAATTTCCGTCCTCTATATTACTTCTGTTATTCCCAATATTAGTAACACTTAGGTAACACAACACCAAGTTATCCTTTGTATCATTTATATTCGATATGGCGCAAGAGCAGGCGAGTTGTAAGCGAAAGCGAAACATCCAAAGCCAATTATTTATGAGTATTGTATGTGTGTGTACGGTTTTGTTTTAGTCTGGCTTCAGTTGTTATTATGTTTGAGAGAAGTAGCTTTGTAGAAATACATCTAGCAAATTTTAGGAGCACAGTTATAAGGATGAAAGGATAGAGTTCAAAAAGATGGTGGCTTGTTGCAACTCGCTTGACCATGTGTCACATTGAAGCATTATGTTACAGTTGCAAACAATGGAAATTCCTCGTCGTCCTTTTGAGTGGGGTTTTTGGGGAGTAGCTTTTATTTAAAAAATAAGGGGGGGGGTTTGAAAAAGTGGGAAAGGGAGGGCATATATAACTCGAATTAATATTAAGCAAAAAAGATACTGAAATTCACGCTATGATAATGATTATTTATCCTTCCTTTTTATAACAAAGTACTTATTAGTAGAAATAAATCATAAGCCAATTTTATAACAGAGGCAAAAAGTACTATAACCCAAACCATGACCTCAAGAAGCAATCTTTTCTATTATTTAATATCGCCGTATTGCGATAAGACTGACTAAACTGAAGTTCAAACTAAAAACAAAAATATAGTCACTGAATATTCATTAGAATCAGAGTTCCACTGCATCTAAAAGTGTGATATTTATCCAAGAAGGAAAAGAAAAAGGGTTGAGTTTTGTTTTCAGCCATTTTTTAGTTTCTTTTTCTTACCTAATAATTTTCTGTCAGTTTTTTGCCCAACTTATTAATCTTTATTTTTTACTTTTTCCCCTCATTTCCCCACAGGGAGTTCTAGCTTGTTATCTGTGGTGGAAACGATTCGATTTGCTTGTTTGTCAGTGTACGTAACTGCGCGCGCATTTTGGGATCCCTGTGGTTTATACGATTTTGGGCTCCCTTGGTGGTGCTGAATGTCGTCATGAGGAATATGATAAAAACTAAAGGGAGGAAAGCGAAGTCACGTGATGGTAAGATGTTCACCGTAAGTTACATGGAACGGAAGTGATTTTGCACAACTGAACTCCAACTGTAAGTTACATGGAACGGAAGTAGTGAATCCCTTGGTATTTGTCCAAAAAGTCAAAAAGCAAAATTTCAATAAAAATTGAAAACTTGAAAAACGTTTGAAGTTCATAAAAATGGATAAGGGAGAAGAAGCGGAGTCTGGATATGGAAAACAGCGTTCTTATAAATGCTCTCATAAATACTCTTATACTTTGTAAAGCGAAATTTTTAGTGTTTCATCAGTTAACTTTGTGTATGTGGTTGAGGAAAAAAAAACACGTCTACTTAATATTGTGTATACTTTGATGATATTAGAAGAAACGTCCAAATGAGATGTCAAGTAAACATTGAAGAGACATCAAAAGTTGTAAACAGGATTTTATTTTTCACTTTGCGAAAGATATCTTACACGAGAAAATATTAGTTATCAAAAGTTCGAGTTAAAATCCTTCACTCAGAAAACAGGGACGACGGAGCCGGGGGGTGCACCATTCTCCGCGATTTTCTTTTTTTAAGTCATAATTGGATTGTAAATACAGTTTTGTAAATTATCCAAGTAGAAGACCAGTGTAGCTCATAAGTTCCTTTTTTCATCGGCATCCAACAAAATTATTATCGTAACGTAAACGCTACAGTGAGGAAAGAGGAGGAATCTAACCCCCCCAGACAAGAAACTGTTCCACCGTCCTTGGAAAACTATGCTAATTGTTTTCAGAAGAGAAAGCCAACAAACTTTCTTTTGTAAAAGTAAAGTTTTACATAGTTTAAGCTTTTTTTTTTGCTTTTTTGACCAAGAAGTTTCACTAACATAACTGAATTGAGTTTCGTGTATGGTCATCTATTTGCTCACCATCTTTGTAGTTGAATAAATTCATCATTAGAACTGTCTTTTTACGTTTGTTCGCATCTAAACCTCTCTTAAAGCACAATGATAACGCTTACAAAGTACACAAGTCTTACCACAACTGATCTTTTAGCTTCAAGAAAGCACAAGACGGCCGCAATTTCCATCAGCTTTGTCCATGTTGTCTTCAACTCAAAAACTCGCAATCTTCAAGCAAGAACTTAAACTGAACCGACGAAAACACCTATTTTTTTTTCAGTTTTGACCATTGAACAACAACATTTGTCCTAATTTCACAGCCAAACATGCTTTTAGCTAGAGAAATAACATATATTACGTAAGTACTTCTCAAAAAACGCTCCATGAACTTGGTACGATTTCTAGTGGCAAACGTCAGAATATTTTCGGTGGTCTTTTCGTTTGAAGACTGTAATAAATAGTTCTTCAAAGTTGTTCACATGATACACAGACTATATGTTAAAACCTTTTAAAAGAAAAACATATTTGGCTTGAAAAACTCTTTGACTTCAGTAAAACTTGGAGCCAGGTGCAGTTTTTACGAGTTCTCTCTAGC
>WUCR03114472.1:0-10451 GCA_009858155.3 Phymanthus crucifer
AATCTCTTCCGGCCAATGCTCCTGACCAATGAGAGTTCGTGTAAGAATTTGAAATGGTGAGAGCCAATCAGAAATCGTTTCTTATTTCGGGTCACGAAGAACAGGTATTCTGGCGCCGTTTCGCAGACGGTTATTCCCGAGAAATTTTCCGGCTACACGGAGGCTATGTCGGAAAAGAGTTCCAGTTTTAGGAAGGTTGTATGATCATCGTTCTGACACGTATTGACGAGGCAGGCTACTGGAGATTGATGCAGAAGAAGAAGAAGTATTGCAAATTGAGGTTCAAAAGGGTCCATTGTGCTGTGATGAGGACATCACTCAAGTGAAGCTGAGGAAAAGGCGCAAGCCACTTTGCACTGGAGGAAAAGTTACTGTAACCTGTACTGAGGTGAGTGCATTTTGTAAGTACGACCTGCTTTAAGCCTGGTTCTCACTAGCGACGCAAGCAAAAACGCAGACGCAAGCATAACACAAATAAGAACAGACACGACGCAAACGCAAGCGCAAACGCAAGCAGACGCAAGGAAAAACACAACCTTCCATTCTCTTGCGCTTGTGGTTGCGTTTTTCTTGGTTCTTGCGTCGACGGTTTTCAAATGAGAACACGAAAACGCAAGCGAACGCAAGAAATATCCGCGAGGGAATAGTGACGAATATGATGACTGCGCTTGCGCAAAGCATGGTGCTTGCGTCGTGTGTGTTCTCATTTGTGTTATGCTTGTGTCTGCGTTTTTGCTTGCGTCGCTAGTGAGAACCAGGCTTTATATTTCGTGTATAATAGACATTCGATAGACCAACCTTGGCGCGAAGCAAAAACTTTATCCTGCCTCAAGGCCTGCTCGCAATCAGCAGGCCTGGTTTTACAGGCGCGTCCTAGACCAATCAAAAATTACAAACAGCAGATTCAGTAGTGTAATCTGCATTAACAGTGCTTGTCTTTTGTATCATCTGGAACAGTACGCACGTCCCTCGCTTGCGATCGTACGATTACGACTCTCTTCAGATCCTAAAACATCCTAACGTCTTATTCTTACACAGAATATTACAGAACGAAGTGAGTGCTGGTGATTAGGAAAATAACTAGAAATTCGTACAGTTTTCAAGACCTGACGAGTATCGTATATTCGAAAAGACTGCAGGATTCTGTCTTGCCACTGTGACCAAAGGACTGGCTGGCACCACTCGTATGACCCTATCCTGGGAGATTGAATAGACACTATTTCCAATTAAGGCTCAACTGTGAGGAACTTCAAATACCAACAGCGTGGTTCCCGGAAAATTTTGGTGAGTTGCAGCGTTGATGAATTAGCTATTCATATATAACTTTTTCTATTGTCTAACCTTGCCCATTGTCCGTTCTGTTTTGACTAGCATATTAGAAAAACATTTATAGAAACCGATTTTTCGCTTTTCCATGAAAAGAATGAAGCTTATTTTACGTACAAACGTCTTCATTTTGCGCATTAGGTTTTCCCGTCAAAGCATGTGCCATTCATTTGAGTATGATTTCTTTATCTAATGTTTGTTTACTGTATGAGAAGACGCATGGATATGGACGCAACTCAAACAAAGAATCTTATGCTCTATTTACACCAGAACCGGGTTTAGTTAAACTGGGTTTTTTCTATCTTCCATAATATGAGACCATTCAACTCGATGAGAATCAAAATTTATACCTCAAATTTGTATTGTGTCCCATCAACAACAGATATATGCAGTTTTTGCATCAAAGTTTGCCTGTTGTTCGCGGATAATTTTCTAAACCTGTTTAATTAAACCATCTTTAAACATGTTTAACCATAGGTTTGAATGCAATATTACTATCTAGAGAATGCCAAACCTTTCCTCTTTCTTTTCTGCATGTACTTTCGCCGTCGTAAAGTAATGTAAGGTTTTATCCAGTTATTTTCAAACTGGTTTCTATGGAACCCTTTTTCCAAGTGTGGTATTTGTATTATTTTCCCATCAGGATAAGAGACGGCTGTTCGATAAGTCATTCATTTTGCTTTAGGAGACCCTGACGTACATTTACAACTTCTAGAGAGATAAGCGAAAACTCTTTAATTTGTTTACAGAACTGATTTTCAACTTCTGTTTTTCATCAGAGGATTAATGGTCCACATGTTACGTAGCCCTTTTACGGTTTAAGAATCGTCTTCAGTGCGCATGCGATTTTATCCCGAATTTCTCACCTTTTGTTTAATCCAGAACAAAAGAAGGTTAAAAATTAAAGAAGACGAGAAATTTCGGGATAAAATCGCATGCGCACTGAAGAAGTTCTCACACCGTAAAAAGTATTATTTAGACTGCTGATTTTCCTTTTGGAATTCAAATTCACCAAACACCATTCTTTGTTTTTCTCTTTTTTCTAGTTTACTCATCTATCCTTCTCAATTACTTTCCTTTCCTTTTATGTTCATGATACTGTAGGAGAATTCCCCTTAATGAACTGAAATATCACTGATGCCTACGCCGCTTCTGTAACCCCCCCCGGACCAATATCTAGTGCCCAACGTTTCACACCTCGTTTTGTATGATGATCACTCTAAAATAGTCCTTGAACATCTCAAACGCTCATTCCGCTAGTCCGTTTGTCTGAAACTTTTACATTTTCATTGACAAGATACAGTCTTTCAAATATTCTATTTTTTGCAAATTTAGTTTGCTTATCTGCAGCACGAGCGATGTATGGAAATAATACAGCGGTTCAACGGCGCCTTAGGCCGATAATCGATCCCTTTTGATCCTATTTTGATCCTCATGTAGAGCTGTTTTTTGGCAGTTTATAAGTTATTTGTGAGATGCGAAAGATAGTACAAACGCGTTCGAAATCTCCGCGTGAGACCTCGTAGCGACTAATGTACGTATCTGTGACCTCGTCTGAACTACATTACTGCTGCGGCGATAACAGATGACGAGCTTTAGGTGTAAGCATTCTATGTTTGTGGATATAATGTGTCGAAAGGTCTGAGACGGATGCAAGCTAAGAGAAGAGGATGTATCGCAGTATTTACAGTGTTTTTAGCGAAGGTATAAGTTTGGCTCTCCTCTCCTCTGTCATTTCTTACGAAACACGAGCATACGCCTTCGATTATAACAGTTTTCAAACATTTGCAAATTTACTGCGGTGTTGCGTTTTCTGCGAACTCGGACGTTCAACGGCTAGTGATGTTTTGCTGCCGTCAATAACAAAGATAAGAGGTACCGACTAATTAGCATTGATTGACGGCAGCGAAAAACCCATTTCACAACAAGCTGTTGAAATGTTTGAGTTCGCAGAAAAGGGAAAACCGCAGTAACTTTTGAAATCAATCATTGTTGTGGTTATCTATATCTTAGCACTCCCAAGTATTGGCTCCCAAATTCCCTTTACTGGCCTTACTAATATAACGAGATGAGCTTTCTATTCAATGCTTGTTTATTTGCAAACTTTCTAGCGGAGTCTGTGTATTCTTTCAACATTCATTTACAAAGAAATTGAAGCGCCTTGGAATCGATCATCACAAACCAACTGGAAGGGAAATGCTTCATGTATCTAAGTATCCATGCCTTACGATTTCCTTATTTCATTTTGTTGTTGTCTGTACATCATAGGCGGTAGACATGTACTTTGATTTCAGCTAAAATGGTATTCTGTGAGATGCCTTAAGCTTTGGCACCAGTCTAATGTAATAAATAGATGATGTTCCATTTGTCCCCTCAAAACAGCGAGGTACACAGGAAATGGCATTTCCGAAACACAGAATTTCAACCTGTTTCGGCCGCGTATGCCTGAGGCATGTCTTCACACCGCACAGACTAGCTCAGTTTTCCCTTTAAAGGGATTCACCAAGGTAAAAGTTTTTGGCAACTTGTTATTATCTCGCCATCGATTCTTTAAAAACAGGAGTATACTTGAAATTCAAACGGTTTTTCTTCAACCATAAATAATTTTTAATATTTAGTTGAGACAGCCAACGAGGAAATACTAAGTGTGTTATTTTAAGTATTCATTTTCTCTATAGACAAGGAATTTAAACAAGGAAACAAAACAATCAATGGAAGAGAAAAGAGGAAATCTAGAAGGGAAGGGAAGGGAGAAGAGAAAATGGGAAAAAAAAGAATGAGAAAGAGAGAAAAAAGTTGTTATTTTTAGAAAGAAAGAAAAATGGTGATTTTCTAGATATCACAATGAGGAACATAAATTCAGCTCTAATCTTCTTTACAACCTTTCCGACAACCAACTTATTCATTGTCGCCAATTATCATTCAAATATCCTGATTCTTATCGCTTGTTTTGAAAAACAACATGTACTTTGATATTTCCGCTTGATAGAATGAGAACAGCTAAGGGAACTTCGGCCATATACATAGAGATGCTATATCTCTGTTCTCTCAAAGAAGCGCTTTCGTCTTGCACGTTGAACTAGCGCTCCTTACTTTAAAAAACTCTCTGGTGACATAAAGGGACTTCAGCATTCAGGTGTAAGTAGTGCATCCTCATATTATCATTTTAGATTTTATATATGATTGTTATTACTGTGGATCACGTTTTTTTACCTTAATCAATGGCATAGCAATTTCAAATTTCAATATGTAAAAAAGAAAAAAACTAGTGAAGTTTTTTTCATAAACATCTTAAAGTGAAAAGAAATATAGATACCATTACTAATAATAGAATGGGGTAACAGGCTGGCTCTTTTGATGTAGGGATTTTAATATTTTGTATATACATATTTCATGGGTCCACTTTTTGTGTATTTTGACAAACCTACCCGTCAGTTCATCTGTTCTTCTATTTTTCCATTTCATCCCATCTCTCCTTATCCATAAATCATAGAAAACCATAATTAGAGTGCAATTACAGGGTGTCTACTTCAACTAAGGCCACCCTGACAAATTTTCCACCAATTGTCCAATGAAGTTCAAGGATTTGAACCATAAAATAATCACAAATCTTAAGATTTAAGGATTGGTACATGGTTAGCGTGCATCCATCGAGTTTTGGGTGCACTTGGGAGCTTGCTAAGCACGAAAGAAGCGTAAGAATTGCACGAGGCGTAGCCGAGTGCGACTCTAGCTTCTTGAGTGCTTAAGCAACCTCCCAAGTGCACCCAAAACTCGATGGATGCACGCTAACCATGTACCAATGCTTTTATAACATAGCTTAATGATGAAAATGTGCAAAAGGAAGTCAGTTTCGTATGCTTTTTGTTCAATAACTGTCGAGTTCTTCGTCGCTTACCAAGGTGAATCTCTTTCTTCAAAGCTCCGCTGATTAAAAATTTGTGTCAAACTTGGGAGTCCCTCAAGAGATTCGTTCATTTTCAGGATTTTTTATCTTATTTTGTGAAATTGTCTGTGTAAAAAACGTCTCAAAAACAAGAAAAAGACGAATTGGAAAAGGAAGCTATACGTGACATTTTGACATCAGCGTGCACCCATGGGGAATTGGTGCACGCGCTTTGACCAATCAGAGCGCGCGTTATATCTTAGCTATGTTATAATTTACGTTTCTCTAAGACTATTTTGCTTGAAACTTGTTTGTTTTTGATCATAAATGGTCTTTAAACAGTTGTGATAATTGATCATGATTTTAATAAAGTCGAGAGAACAAAATGTGGAAAATTTATCTTGGTGACCTTTGTTGAAGTAGTGGCACTGTATATGTGTTTACCAAAATAGTTACATTCATGATAATATAGTAGTTTCCAAATAAAAATGAAGGTTGCAGGGGCGGATCCGGGGGGGGGGGGGTGCAGGGGGTGCGCACCCCCCTGAGATGAGCGATTAGCGATAAATTATGCCTTCATGGTTATCCATTTTTAATGTTCGAGTCCCGAACATAAATGGTGCACCCCTCCCTCAAAGAATTCCTGGATCCGCCCCTGGGTTGACGATGGTTCTTTCGTTATTTGTAACAACAAAAAAAACACCCCCACTCGAGTCTCGTTTCCATGTTGATATAGTATAATTTATTCAATATGGCGGACGACCTGTGAAAGGTTCAGCAAGCGAAAAGACTTCACAAATCAGTTTTTCTGCCTTTAAAACGCTCGCGGCACAGAGCGGTTTTGAGGGATTTCCATCCGTTAATCTTACATCTTCGCGTTCGTGATTTATAAAAAAATCGTTCGCCATTTTGGCTCACAGATACATCCATCTACTTATAGAACTCACAATGCATTTGTGTCAAGTGTCAAAAAACCTACGATACTGTTGTTCATATTTTTTATCCGAGTGTAATTGGCCTTTTTAATTCACCCTCGTAAACTGCTTAGGAGACGAAGAGTCGGTTGTACTCCGCCTTTGTGACTATTTTTAATCTAAACCATTACGATTAAGTATCGTCAAGCATTGACATGCGCCTCGCATTAGCCATTGTC
Source organism: Phymanthus crucifer (assembly GCA_009858155.3). Taxonomy (NCBI): domain Eukaryota; kingdom Metazoa; phylum Cnidaria; class Anthozoa; order Actiniaria; family Phymanthidae; genus Phymanthus; species Phymanthus crucifer. The sequence goes on from WUCR03114472.1 coordinate 6,366, forward strand.
CTTGAATTGAATTTTTGAAGAAAACGTTTCTATTTCAATGATATGTTCTGTCTTGATAAAGAAGATTTCCTGTCTTCTTGATCTCTGATTAAAATTTATATAAACAGTTTAGTTTATGATATCTCATATTTACTTAACAATGTGTTTGAAGGGAACATTAAGAAAAGAAGGAAAGAAGGAAAGAAAGAAAGAAAAACACAGGAACTAAAATCTGCCTAGAATTTTGAATGTATTTACTACCGATAATGTTTCGCATCTTTTTTTTTACAATTTTCAGAGACATTTTCTGCATTATTGGTTTGTCTTTTTCCTCCTTTATTAATATCTAGATATCTTATTAATATTTCAAGGTGACCATCATTAGAGGGCATCCCGCTGATTCTCAGAAACTCTAATTCAGCACTTTTCTTAGTGCTGTGCAAAATTACTTTAGTTCTTTTATAAAAAATGTAATGCTTACTTTTTTTTCTCAACTATTTTACGTGTTACGATAATAATCCTATTTTTTTTTTTTGTCTTTTGAACGCAGTTTTTTTTAATATGATTATGTTTCGTGACGTGTAGTCGCATAGAATGCTTGAAATAAAGCAACTTATTAATTGTCAGCTTTAAAAATTAATTTCCGAAGGCTTTCAATGCTAAAATTTCTCGCAACATTATTTAATAAGTCCACATCCGAGCCATTATGAAGGACAAAAACTTTCCATCAAATGAAGAGCTTTCATTGGCAAATCGACTGCGTTTTACAGCTCTCGATCTTTCTGTAGGTCTCGTGAAGTTCCGGGCTTTGCAGTGATACAATATAGTATAGCTGAGAAGAGAACGATTTACATACATTTACAGGTATAAAAAATATACCATCAAGAGTGACAGTTTGGTAATTCGATCAGCAGGGCTCACTTTAGAAGAGGTAAGAAAAACAGCAAAGAAATGATCTCGTGTGATTTTTTTTATGTAGATATACTAATATCTTTGAAATTGTTCGAACACATAACTTTTTAACATTTTCTTTTTTTCTTTTGTTTAGTGTTTTTGAACTTGTTGTTCAATATTTATACACTTTATTTTTTAGGCTTTGAATTTCGTTTTTCTTTTCTTGTTTTTTCTTTTATATTACCGTTGAAAAATAGTCAATTTTCAAAATTTGCTTTTGAATTTTTTTTTGTATTGCAAAATTTTTTTAATGTTTTAAATTTCATTTAAATTTCATATGTTTTTTATGGCTTATTTCTCTTGTGATTTTATATTTCTTTTCTTTTGTTGTAAGTTGTTGTAAGTTGTAAGCTTTTTCATGCAGAAAAATAATCCTTTCCTGCCCTTTTTTCGTGCGTGCTGTTGTTTTCAAACAAGTCTTCGTGACAAAGAGTTTCATGTTGGTTTTGACTACTATATGAATAATCGAATATATTTACTTTATTGCTTGAGCAAAAACAGATATATAAATTTCCTTGTTTTCTATTTTTTTTTTTTTTTAAAGTTTTTTCTAAAGCGCGTGACACTTGAACTGAGAAGGAAAGAGGGAAGACTAATTTTCAAAAGCTGATATCTTTTAGATCCCCCGCTAGCGGTGTTTACAGTGGATGATAAAACCTGGTTTCAAACCGGTTTTTGGTATTTTTTACGCATGCGCACATGCGAGAAATATCCATTTACGTCAATAGGGGATGTAACCAAACCCCATTCAAGAAGTTAACTCCAAATACACCTGTATACCACAGTATTAGGGATGAGATCGAGTTTTCCTTTACGGTATAACAGCAAAAATAACATCACCGCTGGAATCAAAGATTATCACCGACTCCATCAATATTTCGTATTGAACAAAACCCATTCATTCATTCATCCATCCATCCATTCATTCATTCCCAACATGAATATTTTACTAATAAGCAAATAAGCTTTAATATGGACATTTTTTATAGGGAAAATTGTCAGAAAACATTTTGAAAATAATATAATCAACCCGAGATCGAAATGTCCTTTCTTTCTTTCCTGTGGAAATGTAAGCGAAAAACAAAAATCGTTTTTAGTCAGGAAGGAAGCCGCTAATGAGCAAAGCATATTTATTTGATCGACAGTGTAGCAGTTAGTGGGCTCTGACGTCACAGCCTGACAACCGCCATATTGATACAATTCAAAAACTGTTCAGTTCTCCATTTTTTTTTTCCTCTTTCTTTCTCATAATTGCACTCATTCACATGAATCAAATTCATCTTCAAGACGCTTATTTGAAGTGGGCAAATGAAAAACGAAGTAGTTCGTATACTCGGTTGTTAAGTGTCCGTGGTATACTTGTTTAAGATGATTGTCTATGCACAGATTAAGTACTCGCGCTGCGGGTACAGTGGTAGGGCTGATGGATGGAAGTGAAGGAAAGAAAACAATGAAATGGGAGACGAGACGTTTCCGTGATTTAGTCGCCGCCAAGCACAACAGGAAAGAAATGCATATTTTTCATAAAACTTTAAAACCCCACCAGAGTTTTCCAAAACAAAGATTTTTATCGTAGATCATAACAATCAAAGCAATTATAGGCTTGGGAGGTATTTTTAGTCTGTCAAGTATTTGTTATTTAGGTGGTTTGCTATCCTACTGCTTGCACTCACAACACCTCGGTATCTGAATGTGTTTATTCTACTTACCAAGAGTGTGTTTACTCTTCACGTAATGATCTAGACACTTATTTTATCATCAAGGACGAATCATTTCTCATTCCTTTGTTCTGATTGGCTAAAGACTTGGTGATTCATGACTAATTGCAGATCATTTCCCCTATAGGGAGAGTATATCTGCTTTCATTTCTATTGACTTCGAAACCAAAAACGTAAACATAGACTTCGATTGGATTTAAGGACTCGTCGGAAGGTTATTTGGAAAAGTATGTTTATCCTCGACCGCTTAAAAGAGACTTATAGAAGAAAAAGACACAGTTTTTGAGAAAAGAAATTTCCGCTGGCGGGTAAGTTAAAAGGGGAACTATAGGGCTGTTTTTTTTTTTATTTCAACGAACTTTCATGTGGAGCATATTTGGTTTGTTCTTTGACAAGTGATGGTCAAACGTGCTTAACCTTGCATGGTTTTGTATATTTGTCAATTTCTTGCGGTTCCTTTCTTCTGTTGGTCTTTTTAACATGGTTTTCTTGAAGTTTTTTTTTTTCGCGTTTCGTTTAGCAGAACTTAGACTTCTATTTGATAAGACAGATCTTTGTTGGCAAAGTACGGAGCCCCTCTAAGCGTGCTATAGAACTGAGGACTATGACCAGAGATTTTAAGGGCTTTCGCAAGTAGGCTTTGTGGAAGCACTCTGTATCTTCAAAGTACTTCCAAAGGTTTTGTTTATTTCGATGCGTAGGAGTGGCTTATATATCGGGTCGAAAGACTGGTTGTCAATGGTTCTTCTAGCTAGAGTTTCAAACTTTGAAAGCCTCTAACGATTTATTTTACATCATCATAACAGCAAATGATCAAACATTTTTCATTTTGTCACAATGATCAAAATCGACCATTTTTCTTGGAGGTTTTAACGACAGTTCTAAATTTCATCGTTTGAAACCGAAGTCTAGACATTGTGATGTGGGTTTTTTATCACTCCCAAAGTCCTCGTATTTAAACTTCTTTTTTTATGTTGTCTAGCTTCATTTGAAATAACATTTCTCATCAGTGAAAAACATCTCATCAAATGCACTCATTCTGAGAGGAAAGGAAAAAAGAAAGAAAGAAGGAAGGAAGGAGGGAAGGAAGGAAGGAAGGAAGGAAAAAAAGAAGGAAGGAAGGAAAGAAAGAAAGAAGGAAAGAAAGAAGAAAGGAAAGAAAGAAAGAAAGAAAGAAAGAAGGAAAGAAGGAAAGAAAGAAGGAAGGAAGGAAGGAAGGAAAGAAAGAAAGAAGGAAAGAAAGAAGGAAAGAAAGAAAGAAAGAAAGAAGAAAGGAAAGAAAGAAAGAAAGAAGAAAGGAAAGAAAGAAAGAAAGAAAGAAGAAAGGAAAGAAAGAAAGAAGGAAAGAAAGAAGAAAGGAAAGAAAGAAAGAAAGAAAGAAAGAAAGAAGAAAGGAAAGAAAGAAAGAAGGAAAGAAAGAAAGAAAGAAAGAAAG
>WUCR03115179.1:0-12513 GCA_009858155.3 Phymanthus crucifer
GCCAATGCTCCTGACCAATGAGAGTTCGCATAAGAATTTGAAATGGTGAGAGCCAATCAGAAATCGCTTCTTATTTCAGGTCACGAAGAACAAGGATTCTGGCGTTGTTTCGCAGACGGTTATTTCAGAGAAATTTTCCGGCTGCACGCAGGCTAAGTTCAACAAGCCTTGCCAAGAAGTGCGTACAGTGGTTACATGTTTTGACGGCCTTTTTCCCAGAGCCCGCGTTTCTCCTGGTCAGTACCGAGAAACGAGAGACTCTGGGGTAACGGAAAATTTTGAGCCTGTTGATTGGTTTCAACGAAACAATATATGAACCGGAAATGTGCCGAAAGAAATGCTCTTATTGGATAATTTTTTGTTGTCATAGCGACGCCATGCCTAAGGTCATGCGCAGTAGTCTCTCGTTCCTTGGCGCAGGCCAAAGGGATCGCAGGCTCTGGGTACGAGATTGATGTTTTGACCAAAAGAAAATGGTTCATTCTGTCTTGCTTTGACTGTAAGAATACAATCAATCGTAAAAGCGTCGTTGGATTCACAAATATCAAACAGAAGCCGATACCGAAATGGTACACATTGGTCATGAGAATTCCTGCACTGACAAAATGCATGAAAGCTTCTAACACGTTTTCTATCCCTAAAACACTGTCTATCATACATTAGGCTTTGCGATTTGTTTTGTTGAATCACTACGTAAGAAAAGGCGTTCTTTTAAAATGAAATGGTTTGGAGGTCTTTTGAAGCCCTCAGTGGAAATGAATGTGCATTGTGGTCCTGCCTGGGTACAAACACTTTTGCCCATCATGCTTTACATGATACTGTACCCAAGCTAGACCAGAATGCATTGTGCTTATCAGGCTCAAAGTCTATGGTACTCCTTCTACAGTCTCATCCCCAGGTTGCTCTCTTTACTTCTCGACATGACGTCACGCATCTACAGCGTCCGCCATCTTGAATTTGGGAAAGGCGACAGAAAGTAGCCTGGGAACAGGACTACTCTTGTCGTAGTAAGGTAACATTAATTTTTCCTTTTGATGTTCCTGAGCAAATCAATAGAGGGATTTCATGTAACGTCATGGCAGACATGTTTGTGGGCAAAACAAAAGAAATTTTCTCCTCTGGGAAATGAATTTTATTGTCATGCAAAAATTTGCATTGTTCCTGACCACAAACATGGCCGCCGAGAAATCCCTCTATACAGCTAACGTGCTAAAACCACGAAATTAATCCAAAACGATAACAAATAAGTATATACATCAATAGAGACTTATTGGCCACGATCACTCATCCAAGACGCCCTTTGACATAGATGCTCTAGGTAAGTGACAGTGGCAATTGGTCACTAAGTACATACTATTTGTTACCATCATCTTTGGATTTTTATTGTTCTATACTGACCTTTCGTTTCTTTTCAAAAACGAAAAAGAACATTCTGGGAGACAAAGTAAGAGCATAAAAGTAATATAGTACTAAATGGGTAGACCCAGAGGAATTATCAGGCCAATTGTTATACTGGTTACCTAACTACATTAGCTATAAAACTAACAACCTACTAGCCTTACTGTGCGAAGATACTTCACAGTCAACAGAAATACCGAAAAGTAAAAACAGTGCTGATCGGTATAGTTAACCAGAACAATGCTCTATTTTCGTGGTTCTTGAGATCCTGGAAGAAAAATAGAATTGTCACTGATGACCTTAACTTTTACTTCACGAGAAGCAAATAAAAGAGAGACGCGAGAAGCAGGAAAGGAAAGGAGCGTGAAGGAAAGGAAACATATCGTACCTTAGTGGCTATCATCTGGACAGCGCGGAGTTTTGCCATCAGCGCCTGGTCCTGGTTGAGCTGGCGTATCGTGCCCCCGCCCTCGTCCCCTCCCCCTGCCACGCCCTTTACTTTTTCTCTTCGCACCACCATTACCACTTTTAGTGTCTTCTCCAGAGTCTTCACTTCGACTTGTGGGCGACTCTTTCTTTTCTCCAGGAGTAGCCCTTCTACCTTGTTGTCCTGCAGTACTATCGTCTTTAGTCCCTCTAGATATCTTGGAAGGAGTACCACTCCTTTCTGCCTTCTTCGGCGTCACTTGCGCATGACTACTCGTTCCAGTTGTATTTTCAGGTGATGGCGCATTTTTTTTACCCGGGGTTGAATCTTTGCTTTGTTTATGTCGTCCTCTGAGTTTATCATCTTTAGGTCCTTGCGGTGTTTTTGGTGTTGATGTGCCACCTTTTTTACCGTGTTGTGTTTTCGTAGCATCCCTTTCGACAGGTGCTTCCCGAGAAGACTCTGTTATATCTTCTGAAGCAGCTGCTTTAGTTTGTTTTCTTCCGTTTCTGTTATCTCGAGGACCTCGCGAGTTCTTTGACGTTTCTCGTTCTCCCTTCTTCAGTTCTGCTCCAGCTGTACTGCTGCTCTCGGCTGACTTTTCAACTTTTTCCCTTCCTTTTTCTCTGCTGTTGCGACCGCCATTGGAAAGCCCTTCTTTTGAAGTCTTCCGTTTTGGTGTATTCTCACCTGCTGAAAAAACGCCTTCTTTATGCCCTCCCTTCTTGTTCCCCCGGCGCGACAACGATGGCGAGTCTTCCGCCTTAGAACCACTTGCTGCGGGTCTAGAATCTTGACCATTACGGGCGTTGTTTTTGTTCCGGTTTTGTTTCTTATGTGGCTTGGGTTGAGCAACTGATTCATCGCCTCTGTCCGAGTCAGTCTCGTTGTCAATATCGCCCGTGGGAAATGCCCTCTGGTAAGATCTCAAGTCAAACATTGCATTTTTAGGCTCTGAAGCAGCACCCATGGACGATGAACTTGAACTGTCAGTTGCGTCCATATTTGGACGTCTTTCTTGACGTTTCTTTCCCGTGGCGGGGGCTGGAGAGTCTCCTGGTTTGTCTCCTAACAGCCCTTGCTTCTTCTTTGAAGATTTGGAAGCGTCACTTGGTGTTTGCTGCTGTCTGCTCTTGTCTTTGGCATTTCTAGTCTTCTTCCCTTCGTTATCCAGCTGTTTCTTCGTTATAGGGCTTGCGGTTCCTTCCGTTGGCTGTCCACGCTTTGCATCCTGAGTTTGCATCTGCGCACTTGACTGGTCAACTTTTTCTTCGCCAGCCTTCTCTGCGTTTGATTGGTTATTTGTTTCACTTACACACGAGGTTTTGTTGCTGGTTACAGTCTTCAAGGAAACGTCTGTTTGAGTCTCCAGGGATTGGCTGACCTGCTCACGTGACTCCATATTCACGTGATCAGTTTTCATTGGTTCTTTTTCAGGTACTGAATAAGCTTCAACCAAATCATTGTACTTCTGTTTTTCCATGGAATTCGCTTCTTCTTGGCTTGGCAGGGTTTTTATGGAACCGTTTCCATTCTGGTTCTGTGGTTTGTAGTTCAACCCGTTCTCAGGTGTGCGGCTCGTCCATAACCCCCGAACTTTGTCGAGCTTGGAAAAGAGCTCCTTCTCGTCTGCGGTCTTGGGTGGTTTGAAGATTGGATGGGTTAACACAGCCTAGGAAGAAAATGGACGCACTTTTACACCTACTTAAGGCTACCTACGAAAAGTAGCGTCGCATCGAGCAATATGGAAAACTGTGGTAGTCACGAAGTAGATTTTGATGAATATCAATCAACTTGTTTTCATGATATTCCATGCAGTCGCGTATCTTTGAGACCGTTTTCCCTACAGCACTTGTATTGACGCAAACCAAAATCAACTTTCGTGACGATGGCAAATCTTAAGATTTGGCGCCAAAAAAGGAATCTAATCCTTTCCAGTTGTACTCACATCAGACGAAGATATTGGCTTGGGTCGTGCCTCTTGGCTATTTTGTACTGGACGAACGTTTTGTTGCTCTTCGGCTTCTTTCACCATTTTGAAAAAAACCTCGGGACTCTAGAAGAGATAAGTCACAGATAAACACTCTACAAAAGTAAATTCGGGTAAAGCCTATTCCGGGGGGTAATCCATAACCGGCAGAACGAAGCCTGATATTGGATGAACAAAGAAATGGTGAGATAAAACAAAGAACGCAGCTCACACGTAGAACAATACACATTGTTCACCATAATCCAGGCTTTCTTGGTTTTTGTTATTTTGTCCAATCCCAGGCTTCGTTCTACCAGTGGACACCGACCCATTCAGGGACGTAAGAAGGTGCCAGAAAAACGTTTGTGGGGGTGGGGACGTGCAGTACTGTACCTCCACCATGACCCTAACACCTCGATACGAGCACATGAAGATTATATTAAACACGAATAAATTAAAATTGATAGCCCTAAAGTGGCCAAAGAGGACTGACCATGTTACCGCCAAAAGCCTTGGGTATCATTGGTCGGGGAGGGCTTTGAACCGGTTGCTGCTGTTTCTGTTGTACCAAGAGATGAGGCTGCTCCACGGTCCTGCTTGGACGTGGCGAAAAGTTGGATGGAAGAGATGAAGGGTGTCTGCTGGGTGACCTAATGTTTTGGGTAGAAAATCCCTGAGCAGCCCAATATGGAACATCGTGGTAACGTCTGAAGACCTGAGGTGGACTACCAAGCGGCATAGGCATCGGGGGACTGCTGCCTATTAAAGGTGGTGGCATACGGTGATCATGATTTGCCTCTGGAGAGGCCATGCTCTCTGATACACTCCTAGGTCTCTCTCGTGGTTGTCCAGGAATGTTCCTGGCCTGAGGGCTGTGAAAGTGTGGTTGCGGCATGGGAGTCCAGGCATGTATGGGGCTTTCCAGTGGAGGTATCAGAGGAAACCTGGGAGGGAACTGAGGAGGCATTCTTGCTTCATCCGGACGTTGATGTGCAAGATGCTGTGGTGGTGATACGAATGGTTGCAGCGATGATCCTGGATGAGTATGAACAGAACCCTTTGGTGGGGTCATGAATGTTTCCGGTGGTAAAAGCGGTACACCGAATGGTACGTTTTGGCCTGTATGTGTGAGTGCAGTTGGGCCTACTGGACCAAAACCTGCTCGAGGTATCTCTTGAGGAACACTTGGCGAATGGGAGGTGACGGAGTTGTTTTGAGTGTCTGCGTGAGCGGAGGATGGCAGTGGGACCGTAGGCACGCGAGTGAATTGATCCCCAACCTGCGGCATAGATCCAGGGTTACTTTGTGATGGCTGAGAAACTGGAGGCTGCGACTGATCCGCCTTGGAAGTCTTCGCTTCAGAAACATCGTCTTGGGTTGCAACAGGCTTTTCCAGCTTTTCAATGGACTTCGCTTCTTGTTTCTCCAGGAATCCTTGGTCTTGATCCACAGACTTACTTCTTGGTTTAGGAAGTCCCTCTGGGGGATTAGAAGGCCGCATTGCATCTCTGGGTAGAGGATCATTGGGTAGAGACTCTGCTAGATGGTTTTCACTCTTTCCTGCGCCAGACTCCTTTCTAGTGATCTGAATGGGCACCGTAGAAACGCGTTTTCGGGGACTGGCATTCATCTGCGCAAACGGCCGACTGCTCAGTCTTGATCGCTCGTCAGGTCCTTCTCTTTCATCTCTTCGGTTTTTCTTTAGTCTGGGACATTCTCTGGCGATATGACCGATGTGGCCGCACACTCGGCAGGTTCGGTCACTGGGAGCTTCACGTCCGTCGGTCAGGTATTCTACTTGGAAGTAGTAATCGAGGACGATGTGGAAGGGAAGACCAAGTACTGGAACTGGTGAGCCAAACCTCTCTCGGGCACGAGCTAGAGCATCCCTGATGAATGTGCCCATCCTACGGGTGATGCCTGCGCCAAGGTTGTGATCGAGATTGAAGGGATCTATAGTAATGTATAGAAATGACAATAAATATATAGATGATGATTATAAGTAACGCCCTCTTCAAATGTCCGACAAATATAATCACGAGACATTTACATAACTTCTACCACCACCACTAAACCACTTGATCAACCAGGTTTTTATTTTCTGCATTTTACCTTCCCTCTAGTGTGTTAGAGATGGATTATGATTGGAGTGGGAAAATTGCATCCTGACAGCCTCATGTACATGTAGAAAGTCTACATTCACATTTACTGAGATGGTAAAAGCGCAAGACATCACACAAGGTAATAATTCGACACATGCCAAACAAATATGCAGACAGACCGACCGACAGACCACCAACCAACCGACAGAAGACAGACCGACCGACCGACCGACCGACCGACAGACCAACCAACCGACAGACCGACCGACCGACCGACCAACCAACCGACAGACCGACCAAGCGACAGAAGGTAGGCAAACCGACAAACTAGCTAACAAACCAACCTTCCACAGCGAAAACATGTCTCGTCCACATTCTCTCGAATTTCGTCAGTCTCTTGCTTCTTCTACAGCAAACAACTTCGTGTTCCCAATCAAATGATTCAGTGTAATACCGCAAGAACGCTATCCACAGACTTCCCACGCTTTCTATGTTCCGCCTCTTGGGGTTCCAGACTTTGGACTATAAAGATACAAAGACAAACACAGTTCGATGGATGTCTAGGGACTTGGGTAGAACCGCTTTATGAGGGACTACTTTTACAAATGAATTGATATTGTCTCTTGTATGGGAATGGAAGAAAGAAGAGAATGAAAGAGATGGGACCAACAGTGACAGATGCAACAGGGGCTGACCAAGGTGAGACGGAATGGGAAAGAGAAGAGAAGAGGAATGAAAGGGAAAGACCTATGAGGATAAATGGGAAACGGGAAAAAGAAATGGGAACAACAGTGATAGATACAACAGACATTGACCAAGGTGAGACGGAATGGGAAAGAGATAGACCTACGAGGATAAATGGGAAAGGACGGGATGAGACCAACATCTTAAGCAGAACGCACTATATCAAGGATAGTAGTCCAATAGAAAAGTCCTTTCTTACCAGGTTTTGTATGTCACCATAAAACCAGCAGTTCCAGCCATCGATCATTTTACGTGGCCGAGTATCTCCTGCGTAAAGTTCTTGTAAAACCGGTATGACCGGTGGATCTCGTTTTTGTAGAAAGTGTAAGAGCATGAGTATGTAAGCATACGAGGATAGACTTCCTTTAGAAGCGTCGCCGATATCACAGACCTGAAGAACAGATTCAAAGGAAACGTAAGATACCAGGGTACCTTTGCCCACAAGGGTACCAGAAATGTCTCGTTTGCATATCTGCGTCGGCGAATTCTTTTGCGCATCTGGAAAATGATCTACTGCAAGACAATTGGCTCAAAGTCTAGCCCAGTACCTTAGCTAACAGCTTCAGAGTATAGCCCAGAGTAGCGACCCTCTCGTCTAGTTTTGCATAGGTAGCCAACAGTTTGGTATTCTCAAGGGCCAGTACGTTGTATAAACTGATATCGGCCTCTCGCTTCACACTGCGGAGGTAGAACTTTACAATGGGTACCTGAAGAACACACAAACCAAAGCTTGTTAGTAACAAGCATAGCAATACCCATTAACATACAACGTGGAATCATTTTGACTTGACAAAAAAGCAGCCCATCTCTGTGATTGGCTCAAGTAAATTTATCTCCGTGCCGTGACAGCGGTCCTACTCTTAGTCTGTCAGTCAAAGAAAATCTACCCAATGATTTCATTACCTTTGCTGTTGTTATGGCAACCACATTACTGCAGTCTCTGTGCTGCTTGAGTTTCATGGCGAGTTGGTTTATTATACTAATGCAGTCCAGGTCCTCTTTGTATTTTCCTTCCAGTGTCATACAGATGTCTAAGTCACTGTCTTTAAAACCAAACCCGTTCATGGAGGAGCCAAAGAGGTGCAGCTGAGCGTCTGCCATCAAAACAAACAAATGGTTAGGTGTACTCTTCTTTCTCAAACCATGAATGTTGAAATGTTGTTTTTCCATTTCGGACCACGTGTCATTCCCTAGAGTATCATTCCCCTGATAAACGAATGCGCTAGAGAAGATACATGAATGTGAATACAACGCAAACAAAGAATTTTATTCTTAAGAAAATGACACGTGGTCTGCAAAAGAAGTACACTGCTTCATGCAGTGTTGTTCAAGTTTACCTGGGAAAACTTCTTGGATATATTCCTCCAGGTTCCACAACACAGATTCTCGGAACCTTCTCTCCTCGGGCAAGAATGCAATCAAATCTGCAAGGAGCATGACACATTTCAGGTGAATATTTCTGGTAATGTACTTTCTGTACTGTTTAATCTCTCTTACCTCTAGCACTGGAGCAGACACCAGTAATCAAGTCAACCATTCTCGCATTCAGCGGAGGCAGGGGCTTTAGTACTGGTTTCCTGAGATCAGGGCATCTACTTGACATATGGCCATCCCTCTTGCACACCTGGCACTGGACTTCTGGCCTCCTTCCTCCAGACAACACCTCAGACTTAAACCCATAAATAACCTGCTTATGCAGTTGGTTTACTGGGAGAACTTTGTTAATTCCTTGGTGATTGGATAATTCATTGTTGACAGATGTCTTTGATTTTGAGTTCTGAGACACATCTTTTTGACTTCTCATATTCAAGTTGTTCATCTTATTTCCTAGTGAATTGATTTCTTTATCACTGTTGCCTGGGGTTTTTCGAACCCCTCCTCCACTCCCAGTAGCCACGCCCACGTCCACACCCCCACCATCTTCCAAGTCATCCATTTGGAAGATATCATCATCTTGTACATTCCCTTCTGAGCTTTGTTTTCTAGCTACAGGTTTGTCATCTTTGTAGTCTTCATCAGATACCTCCTCATAGACCTCAACTTCATCACTGTCCTCTCTTGAGCATCTTTGTTTTGGGGCAGAAATGGGCTCATTTGTGGCTCTATGATTTGTTTCTGCTGAAATACAATGAATCTTGTTTAACAAATCTGGTCATAAATGGAGACAATTTTCATGACAATGGTCTCTGTGTCTTACCCTTTTCGATTCCTTTTGGAGGTGTTCCAAAGTACACAAATGATGTGTACATACAGTGTATGATGAAGTCAAAAACTAGAACAAAACAAAGGCCATGTAAAGCAAGTATGAATCAACATAATCTCAATTATAAGGGGTAGTCAGAGGGTATCGAGGGGGAAGACGTGCTTCATCTTATAATGTCACATACCTTTATCGCTGGTCACTGTTGAAACATTGTGACCTGTCATGTATGGATCTAAGGAAAATGTTTGAAACAGATTAGAAACCAACCAAATTACTGACTGATTGACTGAATGGCTAACCAAATAATCGATAGACTAACTGATCGAAATTTGTTGGGTTATAAATAAATAAATTGGGATTGGCTAATCATCCCACTTGCAGCCTAGTAGCTAAATTGCTAGGACGCAGCTCAATGATGAACTTGAGGGCACACAAGGGTGCCTCTTGCTGCCACCATACGACTCCTATCTGGCCATGGAGCACAGCCTAGATTGAATCAGGGTTGATTTTTGTGAAGGGAGGAAAATCACAGAACCTGGAGAAAAACCATCAAAGCACAGGAGAGAACCAACAAACTCAACTCACATATGATGCTGGGTCCCAGTCAGAATTGAACCTGGGACCATAGACTGAGGTAAGAGGCAAGAGCTCTCACTGCTATATAACACCTGTGTTGGTGACTAAAGCTAGGTGATCATTTTTTCTGCCAGTTTTTTGGCCATGAATACCTTCTATTGCAAATCTTCTGTGGCCCCATCTTCTTGTCTCTCTGTTGAATGGCTGCTTCATTCTTATAGAAATAGCATTCTCATCTATTTCAAACTCTACACAGTAATACCTGCAAATTGAAAAGAAGATGATGATGTTTGGAAACAATACTTATCCTTCTTAAATCTTGATATTTATCATATATAAGCAAGTTCATAGTTTAAAAATGGTTTTCAGTGTGCATGCAATTTTATCTCGAATTCCTCAACTTCTTTTGTTTAATCAAGAACAAAAGAAGGTTAAAGCAAAAGAAGGTGAGAAATTCGGGATACTGTAAAATCGCACGCGCACTGAAGATGATGCTTAAACTACGAACTGGCTTATCAGGGGCGTATCCATTGGGGGGTCCTTACATACCAAATTGTGACTATATTCGAAACAAATCCTCACACACTGCACCAAAGGTTAGATTTGAAGGGGGTCACGGGTACCCTGTGACCCCCCTGGATACGCCCCTGCTTATGCAAGGCTATCTTTCTTGTATTGGGTAGAGCATCAATCGGCTTCCATGACCAATGCAACTGAGCATCATATAAATGACTTGGCATGTAGTCACTTTTCAGCAAGATTTCCAGGGTTTTAATGAAGAATTTAGACATTTTTTCAAATATTTCATATTCATATCAAATCCAAAGGTTCCTACCTGAAAAGCTTAAACCATAATAATCCCAAAGAAGCAGTATTTGATGTGTTGAACTTCAACTGATCAGCAGTTATTTTCTGTTAAAGTAAAACAAGAAGCAGATTACTAGATTATTCCTGTAATTTTGTATTTTTAATATGGAGCAACTTAATTTGTGAATGACCAGCCAGAGGGTTGTTTCAGGGTCTGCTTTGTGAGCTAGACATGCCCTGTCTATTATTCTTTCGTCAATCTCAAAGTTGCTTCAGGGTTCAATCATTCTGTAAGTTAACCATTCCCTGACTTTTATCAGCCTAGAGGTTGGTTCTAGGCTCAATAAGTGAGTTTTCATGCTCTGATTTAAGTCAGCCTAGAGCTTGTTTCATGATTTCATTTCATTTTTTGTTTTAATTCATAATATTCTTTCTCCTGGACCTCACCTCTTGGACATTTAGTCTTGGTAAAACTTGAGGGTTTGTACACTGAAGAAACTGTATGACCATCAAAGCAAAGCAATATGGAGTGAGGCCACCTTCTGTCTTCTTATCAATAGAACAGCGCTACAAACATAATGTACCTGCATTAGTTCAATGTTCCATTCTTCTAAATGCAGCTCACTGTGAGTCATAATCTTTTTTGCATGCCCCCATATTATTTCATTTGAGGCTCTGCACCTTCACGAGACATAGACCTTGAACAGAAGGCAGGCAAGCAGGGTGATTGGGCAGGACAGGGTGCAGAAGTACAGAGTCGACAGATGATAAACAAGAACCAATACTGTATGATCCTACCTGTGCCCAAAACCTAAATCCAACAACTAGTTTTCTCACAACAGGGTTGATTTCACCATAATGTTTTAGCAGCTCAGAAGTCTTACAAACCTGCACCAGAAAAAGGAAATGATTTATCATTAGCTGATCAGCTGCAGTATTCATCCAAGAAACCTGAATTATGGATTGTCTTACTTACCATTTTACTTCCACAACTGAGATGACAGGTTAAGCCACTAAAAACAGTATGAATTTAATGAGTTTGAAAATGAAAAACTCATATCCACACCACATGCAGGTGGCAGACTCATACCCAGTCACTCCTTGCCTTTTGCACACGATGGATGGGAAGGATTTAGCAAGTTCGCAGTGCACCAAGGGAAGGACAGAACAAAACATAAGTGGCAAATGGGTAAGAGTCTTTCAAGGTGGTAAGTACAATGCCTTTTGTTCACTTTGCTAGGTCAAGAAAATCATTTGATGCATTCTCAAGTAAAAAAGCTTGTCATAATTACTTACGTGCTTTTGTGAATAAAAGAAATTTGTGGAACAGTTACATCAAATTCATCTTTAACATTAGTACATCGATCTGAAGAAAAAGATAGAAACTGTCAATCACAATTTTATTTTTTACAGTATGTGTTCCAGCATGTATAATGTTTTATATCTGTGCATGATCTGAGTACAATAGGCCATACCATTCCTTTCAAGAACATCCAATAGCTTTAAGAGGCCTTCTGGAACTGTAACCTGAGATTGAAAAAGTTATTAAATTAAAATTGAAAGCTCGTTAAGTTTGAGCATTGCCAAAATAAAGCATGTACATAAAAGCCACTTACATCTTCGGGAAGAGTTAAGTCCAAGTTGACATCGCTAGTCTTGAACCCAAAGCATGTTAGTGACGATCCATAGAGAGTCAAGTAGCTACCTAGAATTACGAATAAAGTGTGTGATACAGTACATCCCAGAATAAACATGTGTACATGTGTGTCTGAGTACATTCCAAGCTGATTGCATCAAGTGCATGTGATCTCCTCTCAAGTTGTTGTTACAGGTAAGTCTGCAATGACATTTTCTGACTTTGTTTTTTGCATGTGAATCACACAAGTGAGGCTCCTGGGTCAATACAATCCTTCTTGTTTTCTAATCTGCATCCAAAATAACTGTGCTGCATTTTTACATCTTTTTTTCTGTGACTACTTATTTGATAGCAAATGGCAATCTGATATGGAGCAAATATGCTTGTGAAATTCTGTTAAAAGGTTTTCTGTTCAAACTACAAATGGTTATTAAAAACAAAGGGAAAATAATGGAAATACCTTTAATATGAGATTGAACAATGTCTTGAATCTCGTCTTTAACTCGTAATCTGACTTTCAAGTCTTTATCAGGGTCTAAGGCATGCTCTTGAATTACAAATTCTAACATTGTCTCCAAGGCTTCGATATGTTTAGGCGAGGGCTGTGGAATTCTCTTCATAGTCAACTGTGGCCCTTTAATCTTAAATAAA
>WUCR03115724.1:0-16972 GCA_009858155.3 Phymanthus crucifer
ATCACCAATAGCCCGAGGTTAGGGAGCCAATCAGAATGTAGGATTTGTAATAGCCCTTATGTTGGTGAATACTAATTTGAGATTGACCTGGAGTGAATTTTGAAATGTTTTTTTTTTTTTGTATTTTGTATTTATTCTTTCAGATGGTCTTACGGAGTTGTGTTGTGGGAGATTGAAAGTGATGGTACGTATACATTTCTTCCATCTCCTCTTTCATATTTTGTCTCTTACTATTGGTTGCAGGGCTTTTATGGCTTCTTTAGTTCTCATTTTGTGCTTGACATCCAAGCTAGCTAGTAGATTTGAAAGTTAAAAGTTCCTAAGGAAATCTAAATAATTAACATAAGCATCATGATTAGATGGTTTTATTTACGGCTGCTGCAGCTGCTGCTGCTGCTTGAAGGACCAAAGAGCGATCTAAAAAGTGAGGGGGGACTAGGAAATACAAGAAGCTAATATTCAAAAATGATAAGATAAGGAAAAGCCTGCTGAATCATCAATTATTTTTTTCTTGTCTACATATTTTTGTAATGTTTTGATGATTCATGTTGATTGCCTTGATATCTTAGGTCTAGTTCCCTATGCTGGTTTGTCTGGATCAGAAGTTGTTGAACGGCTACTACAAGGAGAGAGACTGGAACGACCATGTAACACATCACGCAACATGTAAACATTTATCCTGAACATCGACCTTAACGTTATCCAATTATCCACAATGAACATGAAATTTATATCTTCATACAGGTATGAGATCATGTGGCAGTGCTGGAACCCGAACCCCAACCAAAGACCAACTTTTGCTGATTTGGTCTACAGAATTGGCGGGCTGATTAATCTAGGTTTGGTAAGTGGTTTGCAATTTTTCTTATAGTTTGCAAGAGTTTCCCTGCCAGTTTTCTTTTGTTATAGTGACAAGTAGGAATACGCCCTAGTGAATGGTTTGTTTTCCTTTTCGTTTGTCTTATTATTATTGTGCTTGGTTGCCTGGTTGCTTGTTTGTTTACTTGCTTTCATGTGTTTATTTACCGTCTTACACAAAGAAAAACTGTTGAGATCAGTGCAGTGTATGGTGAAACCGGTAATGTTTATTTCATCCTTCAAAATAGAAGTATACTGCACTGCTGACATAACCACGTCCCAACCCCCTACCCCTTTCCTCTTTCCTAATTTATTACAAATTGTCGTTTTCTTAGGATTACCAGGAAACAGCACATGTCTACCTTAATAGCAATCTACCTCAACATGGCAACCCAAATCCCATTTTCGCTGAAGTAGAACATGTACAGATGGTGGAGGTCCATGGCGGAAAAGGTTTTGCTGACTTCAAAGACGCCCATCTTGATGAATTTGAGATGTGAATCTAGATATTCTTCAGCATGCAATGATGTATTTTGCGTTTCAGTGTTTAGTAGCCTGATGCCCCTTACTGGATGGAGTGGAATTAGGTTTTATTGCGATTTTAAACAACTTCTGATATTAAAATGTGAGAATTAACGAAATCTGATTTGCCTATGCCCTTATCTCAGGTTGAATAATGTGTAGCAACTCACGAAATCGCAGCGCAACAAAACTACAACAATAACAACAGTAGCGTCAACAGGGTTACGGATCAAAAACAATATTATCGACATCATCGGTCAAGGACTCCAAATTATGGCTATGTAATGTGCTTTGAAGAATACACAAAAGTGCTGAAACTAACCTGTAGTGAAACCAATCTTCTTTAATAATAAATTTTTTTTTTGGAATGGCTAATATAAGGAAGAAGTCTTTATTACAAAATTATACCATTACTTATCGAATGAATAAACAATTGATTAGAAAAGGGCGATCTAAGTGTTCACCTCTTTGACCTCCAACTATGACAATATTAGCAAATGCGCAAAGTACGGAAACTGCTTGTTCGGTAAAATGAAGGAAATTGTATCACAAAGCTTAGACTGAATCTACCGTCGGTTTCAATTGAGCGAAAACACTTGAAAGAAAAACCGCGACTAATTGGGGGCGGTTTGTCTGAGTTTTGATGTCTAAACTTTGACGTTTTGCACGTGAAACTTGAACGTTTGGCACCAGAAACCTTGCAATTTGCACTCAAATCGCCGACGTTTCGTATCAATGTTTCGCGCTAAACGTTTGAGTGTAATGAGAAAATGCACAAAATACCTCAACGATTTCGGTAGAGCTACACCTCATCGCAAATTATGGCCATAAGAATGTTTTCGTATCATTTTAGTGCCTCTTAGCTTTCACCTTTCCAATATACGCGCCTAAGATCGATACGAAACGTCGGCGATTTGAGTGCAAATTGCAAGGGCTCTGGTGCTAAACGTTAAAGTTTCACGTGTAGAACGTCAAAGTTTAGACATCAAAACTCAGACAAACTGCCCCCAATTAGTCGCGGTTTTTCTTTCAAGTGTTTTCGCTCAATTGAAACCGACGGTAGATTCAGTCTAAGCTTTGTGATACAATTTCCTTCATTTTACCGAACAAGCAGTTTCCGTACTTTGCGCATTTGCTAATATTGTCATAGTTGGAGGTCAAAGAGGTGAACACTTAGATCGCCCTTTTCTAATCAATCAAAGACCATCGCATGTCGAATAGCCCTATAGTACTTGAAGTTTCTCCAGGTGTCAAAGCATTCCTAACAGACAGCATATCAAGAGGTAACACATTCAAACATGCGGAAGTGTAAGACTTGCCGTTGCGACAAAGTGCTTTCTGGTACTAAAAATACCTCAATGATAATAAGGAATTCCTGTCGACTTACCACCGCAACAAACAAACACATGTAGATTCTTACAGTTGCTTATAGTGGAAGGTGTTATTTGAACGGCGAAAAATAGCGCAATATTCAGGGCGAATTAACTTAGTGCGACAACATGACAGTCGCTCGCAGTTAAAGTTTTTTGATTGGCATGAGCACCTTATTTGAACTACGGAAAAAAGCGCAATTTTGGCGGGAACACTTTTTGCCACAAAATAATTAGGCTCTTTCGATTGCTAGCTCATGGTAATTGAATATGTCGACAGCAATATGCCCCCACCAATGATTTAAATTATTCAAAACCTAATTTTCCCGCAAGTTTTGTCAAGCTGTTTCGTTATAAGCCAAGATATAAGGCAAAACTGAAATACACAAGTCAGTATTGTTGATAAACAGTATAAGAACATCTGAATCTAGCGAACATAGTTCACGAAAATCTTTCTCCGCCTGTGGATTCTTGAGAGATAACTTGGATAATGTCTAGATTCTTACTCCTCACAGCCAGGAAAAGTCGTGGCCTCTTCTTAAGTCTATTGTGGTTTTCAAATCTGATATTTGTATCTGGTACAGGTTAGTTGAAGTAAACGAGTTAAGAGTGAAGGCATAAAACCCGTGAAATGAAAATGTTTTTTAAGGTGTAAGAAAAAAGACACAAAAGAAAATGATGGAAAAAGGGTCCACTATAAATCGTATAATTTTCTAATGTATTTAATGACATTTTCTAGTATATATTTAGTGACTTATCTGTGCGTATTATACCCTGGGTACCAAATACGTACCAGAGTGCAAACACTAAAAGTGTGCAACATAAATAGGGCACTAAATACCACAAAAGTATAATAATTCTATTGTTTTCTATTGTTAAATTAGCACTATTTAGTGCTATAGTACAAAACATTGTGTTTGTAATTTTAGTGTAAGCGTTAAGTAAGTGTTTACTTAATAACCTTCGTAATTACTTAGACAGATTTTTAAGGTAAATAATACAATACTTCCTTGGGGCGTGTCTAAGCAAATAATAGGCATTGTTCCGTTCAGTCATGGGAATATATTTGTCAAACAACAGCTACAATCATTATCAATGTACCGGTCTTGCCTATTACGTTGCAGATGCAGACAACAATGAAACTTCCTCAAGGTGATGTCTGATTTATTTTCATTTACCGTTTCACTGTTCGTTTTGTTAACAATTTTCTAGTAAAAGGCTGCAAATTTCTTTTAAAATTAATAATATCTTGATATTCTTAGTGATTATTTAATATGGTGAGAGGAAAAAGCATAGCTGATCTCGAAGAGGGAAGCAAAGGGCGAATACAAATCTAATGACCTACGAAGGTCGTTGGTACTCCAGTTGTATGAAGTCAAACTTTTGTTCTTCTCCTTTCAGTTGTACTCCTGCTTACCCGAAGATACCTGCAAATATAGTGAAGAAATACTGCCATCCATTTTACATAAAAAACCCTATCCTCTGCACACCGGATGCTATTAACTCTGACCTGCTCTTTGCCGACCGAGATAAACAAGAGCGTTCGGAAAGAAGTTTGAGAAACGTTGTCTTAGGCAAAAAATTACTTGATAAGTATAAAGGTTTCTACGTGAGACCATCCTGTACTGAAGCGTACCAAGAGATTATCTGTAAGTCGAGTTTTCCCAAGTGCCTCCTAACCGGCTTCTTGAAACCCACTAAACAACCAATCTGCCGAGAAACTTGTGAGGAAAAGTACAAGAAGTGTGACCGGGAGTATAAAATGACGGAAAAGTTCGAAGAGTTGAGTCAAGATATTCCCTATAAATGGAATAGAGGGAATTGTAGCATTCTTCCGCACAGAAACGCCGGGGAAATCCCAGAATGCTACTACAGTAGGAGTCTAAATAGTGAGTTGGAATTCATTTCACTTTATCAAACCGTAATATGACATTCGTAAACCAACCAAACCCTTCTACCCCACCAAACCACCAAACCACCTAACAACCCACCCACCTACCCAACCATCTACCCACCTAGCACCAACAAACCAACGCCATCCATCCATCCGTCCGTTCTTCGGTCTATCCCTGTATTATCTCTTATTCCATAATTCTGCATAATTATTTCAATAAATTTTATTTTATCATTTTATTTATCTATTTTCTTTAATCGTTATCATAGCCGAAATGGACAAGCTGTATTCTAAAGGTATGTCATCTCAATTTCAGTTTACTTTTACTGTTTATTATTTTCTTCCTTTCCGTCTTTCCCTCATCATTAAGTACTAGAGAAAATCTTACAAAATATATTGGAATTGCATTGTGTATGTCAAATATACAGATTGCTACTATGGCAACGGTCTTGGTTACCGTGGTAACCTGAACGTAACAAGGTCAGGTCACGTGTGTCAGTCCTGGTCATCTCAGTGTCCTCATCGTCACGATCATCCTTTGTCTGAGTATCCAGAGCTGCTCAATGCGTCCAACTGGTGTCGTAACCCTGGAGGTCAAGGACCCAATGGACCTTGGTGCTACACCACTAACAGTAGTGTAAGATGGGAGTACTGTGATGTAGAGAAATGCCCTCCTCCAGGTAATCCACCCCACTAATAGTTGTATATGATGAGTGTACCAAACTAGCTTGATTGATCATTATTTCTTACCTAGCTAAGATGAGAGTTTGATGACGAACAGCACTTCCCAATGCACCATTGGCCTGTGCAACGATTGCAACTTTTGCTCGCGACTTCGCTCGCAGATGATTTCAGCAGCATTGCACACATGTTGCACTGATGCACATCTTGTATGTTTTTTGTAAAATATGCTTGTTCTTGTTTCTTTTTAGCTCCTTCTCAAGCTCCTAAGATATCGGAGGCATATCCCACTGGTCCCAGCAAGTAATCGTAAAGTGGCGAGAGGTCCCTCCAGAATTCATACATGGTCACCTCCTTGGCTATCGAGTTAAAATTACTCAACAATATAGCAATGAAGCATTTACAAAGGAAACCAATTCAAACACCACTAGTTATGAACCACCAAACCTTAAGGCCTCGACAAACTATAGCGTGTCAGTATCAGCTATTAATGATGCTGGAGAAGGACCTTCGAGTTGTGTTTATGTGAAGACCTTGCCAAAGAGTAAGTTTCCTTACTTTATGATTTGTTGATTGGAGATAGATACTACAATTTTAAATGAAAGCACAACTGCTTGAACATTGCATCATAAGAACTTAACTATTTCTGTGAAGGACATTACCATTCGCCGCTTTTTACATGCACCAAACCTATATCATATTTAAGACAGGACAGCTGTACCCATTATACGCCTTTCCTGTTGTAATTCCTTGGGCGCGATAAAGGTGCAGCATATGGAACGGGCTTTTAAAATAAAATTCAAATTCCAAGAAAGGGTGTAAGAGAGTATCGAAGCCATATACACCTACCTATTTCAATGAAGGTCGATAATGGTCGATCTTAGACCAAAAGGAATTATGGGCTTCAATGGATGTTTGTCTCATATTCTTCCAATTATCCCAAATGCACGTGAAAATGTTGTTATTGTGATTGCATTCTTTGGTCACCTAATTAATGCGAGTGTAAACTGGTTGTCACACTTGAGCTGTATTTATCGCAAGCATGGCTGTGAACGCTACTTTCAAGGTCTTAGAAGCTGAAAAAATAAAGAAATCCTGCGATCTGAAATCTAGAATCAGAGACAATAATCGTCAGCTCAGGCTGTGCTCAAGGCACTCCAATGTCGTGGAATATGTAGACATTCAATTGCTGTGAACAACCGATCAAAAACAAAACATTTATTTTTAAATTTACAGTCTACAGCCGGCCTTCGATTACTTTGAGTCTCGGTTTTCAGATTGCAGACGCCAGATCTCCAACCGAAAACGTTTTTTTTTTTTGAAATAGGTGTATATTGCGATTGTTAGTCCAACGAAGTAACGATGATTAAATTTGCTAACCATCATTTTTTTAACTTTCTTTGGTTGTTCTAGATTTTGTAACTGTCCAATACGTATTAACTCTAAGGCCAGACATATATAATGGTAAAATGATGGAGTCAAGAGAGAATAGGATAGTTTCCCAAGTCAAAAACGTGGTATGTATAGGAGGTGATGCTGAAAAACCTAGATGTGTAAAAGTTAAGATTTTCTTTTCTTTTATTCCTAGTTTTGGAAACTGCTTGCAAATGCAAAAGGAATTTCAAGTGGGTATAGTGTTGATAAAATCAAGAATTCGAAATTTGTGTAAGTTGTAGTTTATAGTGACTATTTTCATCCATACCTATTTCTCAGATAGCTTTTAGCTTCCATAACATTAGTATTGCATAGCACTTTATAGTTTCGCATTTAATGATTAAAATGAACTATCTTTGTTGATGTTATTGTGGTTGGTGGGCATTGGTGATGGTAATAGTAGAGTTGGTGGTGGTTTCTTTTACACTCAGGCTCAGGTTCATCGTAGTGATGGCGGGGTAGTGTTGGTGATTCTGTTGTTGTTGCTGTTAGTTCACATCTTGGAGTTGATGGATCTGATGAGTCAAATGATGGTGGTGATGATTTCGATAGCGTTCATGGTGATAATGTTGTGTCGTGGTCCAGTTGGGCACGTAGTGGTGACTAAGCCTTCAATATTTTTTATAAATGTAAAGAAGAAAAAAAAAAAATTTACTCACGTCCTTAGTCTTATTTCATTAAGCACATGGGAATAAAGAACTTATTCAATAACTTTTCTGCAAAAACTGATGGCTCACACACATCGCAATCAATATTTCTATTTATTTCAGGAAGAAAAGAATGGAGATGGAGCTAATGGTGACAGCGGAACTCCATAAAGGTTGGTCATCCTGGTCCGCTATACAGGATATCACTGGACGTATTGTACGAGCATCCAAATGTGATAATAGTAAAATAGCCAAAGCAATCAAGTCATTCTTTGTCAAAGGTAAGTTATGGCTTGCCTGAAAAACTGCCCTGTGTTATGAAGTCATGAATTGTTTACGAGGCAAGATAAATACGAATTTAGGGAAATCATTTTTTTTACTAAGTTTGCTATAACCATCTTAATAAACACTTTAGCCATATCAATCCAAATTTTATCAAGATTATATTTGTTTGGCATTTCATCTACTCTAAAAATCATGATCCTTAGCATCAAAATGTTTAAAGTGTAACGAGAGGTACAGCAATAAACCACAATTGTTGCATTTCAATACCTTCCCATTACAGACAAGAAATGATACACTTTGGAATTACATGTGATTTGTATTGGGAAAACAATGTAATGAGTAAGTCTCTGTAATTGCTGACGCTATGATTGGATAACATCATTTATATGACTCATGCGTTTTTTTTTCGCGAGGTCCTCCGCCACCCCCGACTCATCTTAGAAAAACTAGGGCAACTACAACATCGGCGACTATTGCGTGGTCAGCACCGCTTCACCATAAACTATATGGAATTACCAACTATCTAATACGATACAAGAAAGCAGGTACAAACTTGAATTATTACAAT
Source organism: Phymanthus crucifer (assembly GCA_009858155.3). Taxonomy (NCBI): domain Eukaryota; kingdom Metazoa; phylum Cnidaria; class Anthozoa; order Actiniaria; family Phymanthidae; genus Phymanthus; species Phymanthus crucifer. Next base: position 8,260 of record WUCR03115724.1, read on the forward strand.
GCTGTCACTGTGAGACCAAACAAGACAAATGCCATTGTAAGGAATCTAGATGTGGGCAAGAAATACCTGATGCGGGTGGTGTCGGTTAACGCCCATGGATCTGAGGAGAGTGAACTACTTGAAGTGCAGCTCAAACAAGGTAAGGAATATATATATGAATCTTCTTCTTGGTGTTTGCCTTTTTCGTATGTCTGTCTATATAGTTTCTCCGTTTTACTATTTTAAGTACGTTTCATTCTCAATACTATCTATATTAAAGATAGAGTACTACTTCCCGCACCCCTGCTGTAGCGACGGATCACGGGGAATACGTGAATCACTTGACCCAATATTTTGTTCTCGGTACCAAAATTATGAAATTAGAAATAATTCCCCTGGGTTTCCTATGGGATTTGGAGAAAAATGTTACAGTGCCTCCCCTTTGGCTTACACAACGCCCCGGACCCAATTCGTATGTAGGCCCCGACTTAACAACGAACATTCCATGTTGCTTGATGTGACTAAATTGCCAAGAAACATATCGGAAAGAGTTTTCGTTTTTTGCATGTGGCTAAACTAGGAATAATCAAGGAAAAATGTCCGTCAAACATGCTTCGTCATTTAGCCGATAGGCGGCCCTAATTCCATCTTTTTAAATAATTCGGACGACAAGCTAATTTCATAATATTACACTGCTAGAAATATTCAAGTCATCATCAAATTTGCCCATTATTCTACCGTTCGTTGCCATTATCGTCCTAATGACTGCCAGTGGATTCATATTTGGAAGATGCTGGATTAAAAAGCGAACGGAAAATAAAGAAATACAGCGACAGCTTCAAACGGTTAGTAGAAATAAAGTAGATGTAATGTACATGGTACATATAGGATAATAAAATATTTAATTGCGTAGCATGTCAATTATATCTTGCATACATGTACTTTAAACAGTAATGAAGAAGGCTCGCAGCTGTTTCTTTTATTGATCGTGAAAGTACATGTGTGAGACGCCATCTTGTTTCACACTACACTTGTTTTATCATTCTCAAGCGAAGTATTATTTAAATCCCAGGTATCGAACTTTTAAAGAATATTTAAATGTGAAGCCACGTTTTGGACAGTTTTCCTCTAGAGATCTCGAGTCACCGTTATCTAAAACCCTGCACAAATATCAATGATCACTGGAGAGAGTCTTTATCCCCCCACCCAACCCCCCGCCCATAAACACACACTTTCTTTTCTATTATGTATAATTATGTATAATAATGCATTTAGTTAAAGGAAAATCCATATGAGGCAGTGGTGAGCTGGTTTGATCTTTTAAAAATCAAAGTTGGTAAACAATGGTGGGAGATACCACGTGACGAACTTGTACTTGACACGAAACTTGGATCGGGTGCGTTTGGTGTCGTAATGAAAGGGTATTTAAAGAAAAGAGAAGATGATGAAAACTGCATTATATGTGCTGTGAAGATGTTAAAAGGTACAAATCAATTGAGTAATGAAGTACTTTGTTCATTTTCATTCAAAATGCCTGATGTGATGACAATTATGATGATAATAAGGATGAGGATGGTGGATGGTATAGGTTAGACATGGTTGGTGGTTGAGATAGGTCGTTATTGGTGGTTAGTGTGAGTGGTTGTTGGTGATTGATGGTTTTTGGTTGGTGGTTGGTGTAGGTTGTTAGTTGGTGATAGGTCATTGATGGCTTGTTGTTAATGGTTTTTGTAGTTTCTTGGGAGATTAGTAACTGTTGGTTCTTGGTTTTTGGGAGATTGATGGTGGTTGGAGGTTGTTGGTTAACGGATTATGATTGGTGGTTGGAGGTTGGTTGAAAGTTGATGGAGGTTGGCGTAGGTTGATGATGGTCGGTGGCTGGTGGCTGGTGGTTGTTAATTACTGGTTCTTGAAGATAGATGGGAGTTGCAGGTTTCTTTTTGTTGGGTAGTGGAGGTATTTGTGGCTCGTGGATGGTGAATGTCGATCGATGGATGGTGAATAGAATATGGCGAAAGACAACAATTAACACTGGTTTTTTATCTAAGATAATCCATCAAAGAGGGAGTTGCGTGACCTGTGTAACGAAATCAACGTCATGTCATCAGTTGGTGATCATCCAAACCTCGTCAGCTTGATAGGAGCGTGTACCATTGATGGTAGGTCATATGAGTTTTTATGGCTAGTAGATTATCATGACAGTTAAGTTGGTCATATTTTGATGAATGGCATCAGTCTCTTTCAGAAGAATATTTCAAAAGGGCGTGGCTGTCATGTTCGTTGATATAAACAAAAACACTAAGAATAAATTTTTTATTGATCAAACAAAATGGCAGCTATGATCTTACACGCACCCCCAAAAATGCTTTCTGTTGTGTTTATTTGGCTATCAGACGAATGATTATTAATTCGCGGATCAAACAAATGCACTCTACTTCTTTTCAGGTCCTCCTCTGTTGGCTCTGAAATACGCCCCAAATGGTTGTCTCCTCGAATACTTGAAAGAAAACCGCTCTGCAGAGAAATACCTGCCGCCTAAGCGTAATACAATTCCTATATCTGAAAGGGAGCGGATGAGGTTTGCATACGACATTGCCAAGGGGATGGCACACTTGGAGCAACACAGGGTAAGTAACTGAGTTTGGGGCTGCAGCGAAAAAATCTCTAAACAACGTATTTATGTACTCCAATTTAAAGTCTGAATTCACATATTTCCAGTTTGTCCACCGAGACTTGGGAGCTCGTAACATCTTGCTGGGCAAAAAAATGGTTGCCATGGTTTCCGATTTTGGGCTGTCACGTGACATTTATGAAACTGGGGCTTATGAAAACACTACAAAGGTTAGTTAAATGGGTAATTTCAGACTTGACATACTCTTCGTCCTTCTTTGCTCCTCCTTCCTTCCCCATCCGTCTCTCCCTTACTCTTACTACCCCTCCCCTTCTCTTTGTATGTGAAGTAGCTGTAACTACAGCACTGTGGGTTGAACCACCCCCTCAAATGGCTCATTAACTCGTGTGCAAAATGTATATGTTACCATATCTCTTCCCTCAGCAAAGATTTTCAAATCAAACTTGAGTCAGGGTGAGATACTAGTAGATGCAGCTTTTTGACATCCGTTTGGCATAAAAGATATGATATTATGACGTCACACGAAGCATTGCAACATTTTCCAGGTGTTCAAATTCGAAAAATAACTGTACTTTTTCTGTCGCTAATGAAAGATTAGATAATAAGAAGACCAGTATCGGTAAGATATCACCCCTGGCTGCAAATTTATCCATTTCTGTTTTCCATATTGTTGCGTGGAAGCGAGGCGTAAGCCACTCAAAGCATGAGTTTACCACCTTTGTCTCCTAGGTTTATGAAAACAAGGGTACCCCCTGTGGCTGCTCTGAAAATCCAAATTCACCTCCTGCGTAGTAGGATGGTGCAAGGGGCTAGCAGGGGACCAGCTAGTCTCTCCCCTGATGCTTGTGGAAGCTAGATCATCATTTCTACGTAATATCGGCACATAAGGACAGGGGGATTTAATTGCCATCAGGTCCAAAGCCCATACGAAGCTCCAGCTCTGCGGATGTCTCGAAAGTATGGTGGAAAGAGTAATTACTATTTTTTTCTCTTTTTCTTGGTCACTTTTTTAGTTTTGTTTTTTAATCCTTGCTTGCTTTCGAATTTTGATAGCGGTTTTTGTTGAGGAGTAAGATTTTTTTAAAGTTTTCAAATAGATTGATGACGTCATTCTATTTGGAAATTTCAAAAGAATTAATTCGATGTCTTTCAGTAATCCAACTTCACTCTGTAGTACTATCCCAGTGCAGCAATATGGGGTACTTTTGTAGGGGAACGGTTCTTTCATTTATTTTTTTTCGAAAAAGAAAAATTGTGACGTCATTTCATGATGTCATAATCATATAATAATAATAATAATAATAATTTATTTCTTAAGCGCATTCCATGTAAATCTCAATGCTCTTACAAAAAATAATAATTTTAGATTACGATATATTAATATATATGTATAGAACGTTCCTAAAAGATAAAAATAAAAATAATTTGAATAATTTGAATTGAAAAAACTAAATCCATAATCCATACGATTTTAGATGTCATTTAGTGTTGTATTTTAAATGTTCAATTGTTCATTATTATGTCTCACAGAAACATTTTCTCCAAGGAGTTGGTTTTACCACAGTTTCTTTAAAATTTTGTTGAGAGGGAGAGGTACTTGATTTTTCCGTCTTCTATAACTCAACAAGTAAAAATCATATTGAAAAACGGTTTTCAGATTTCAAATCTCATTGTGCATATCTTCCATAATCGAGAAATGACATGTTCAAATTCGTGATTTCAAAATTTGCATTAAAATTGTAACAATGATTATGACGTCATATTAAAAGATGGTGTCATGAAAATATCAAAACAATATTACCCACATTTGTTTCTTACTATTGACAAACTTTCAATAAAATACATTGAAAGGACAGAAAGTTATTAATGAGCCATTGATTGGATGGTTCAACCCAACGTGCAGTGCTGCTTTAGTGGACATCTTTGCTTGTTGCTTATAAAGGGTCGTCTTCCCGTTCGTTGGATGGCTCTGGAGTCTCTACTAGATTTCACCTACACCAGCAAGTCTGACGTGTAAGTGACTAAAATCATTTGCATGTCATGAACCTATCGGACGTGCGCTCTTTCTCTCTCTCACACACACGCTTTTGAGTACTTTGAGACTGGAATGATGTGACGCTACGTTTCTTTTAAAAAAGAAAACGTCTGCATGTTAAATCTCTGAATTTTCTTCTTTAGCTGGTCTTATGGAGTCGTGTTGTGGGAAATTGAATGCAGGGGTGAGTCAAAGGCATTATAAGAATATTTTTCATAGAACATTATTTTTGCTCGTGCTATAATTTTTCAGCAAAAATTTCCTTTACATTACGAATGTATTCAGACGCATTAAAGGGAATAGGGGTTGGGAAGGGAGAAGGGAAGGGAAGGGAGCAGGGAGAAAGAGGAATTCGGGCAACCATGCTCCCCCTCCCCTAATTCAAGGAGCTTGGTTACGCAAGCTAAAACACACTCGTATTTAACTTTATTCTTATAGGCCTACAACCTTATGCAGGAATGTCTGGTGGTGAAGTAGTCGAACGACTGCGACAAGGGTACAGACTAGAAAGACCACAAACCACATCATGTGAAATGTAAGATTTCACTTCAGTAGAATGAATTAAGAAAGTTCTTTATTGTCTTATTCATCAAGATTTATGCAGTAGCAGTGCTTCATCTTCACCTATCTTCTTCGCGCCTAGTGACACATAAGGCCTCCAGAGTTTTTTTTTTTCATTTCTCTCTGTTTACAGCAATCAGTTTTGTCTCATCCCATCACTTCCATCCCCCCTCTTTCCGTTCTTTCTCAACTACACGCCGCCATGTTCTTGGCCGACCTTTGTTTCTCTTTTCTGGTGCCCACGTCATCGCCACATTCACGATGGTACTTTATTCCTGCCTTAGGATATGACCAATTATTTTTTGAGCATCTCCTTCGTTTCACTTGCAATTTCAGTGCCCTCATATCAGCTAGTTTCCAGCATCTCTTCAGTGGTGATATGTGGCAGTGGTAGTGCACTTGCCTTTTATTCCCGTCGGTAACTCGGACGCCTTTGGTCTTAGATACAGCTCTGGTCTCCCGTATTGGTTGCGTATAGAGTTTGTCGAAGGGAGGCGTACCGTGCTGCCGACCGGGTTCAGTATCGTTTGTGGGTGGAGTTTTTCGTTTATTCTCTCGTTTTCCTTCGGGAATTTTCTCCGTTCTCCGGTCTTCCTCCACCCGAAACAAAAAAACTTTTAAATTCTCATTTGATCATCCGGTTGCCTTGTAACTGGGTCCTTATACTTGTTATCTACCGTGCACCTCGTAGTAGTATTCGTCTTCCTTGATTTAAGAGTCCTTTGCGGGGATACTAATTTCTTATCTTCCTTTATCAACTTCAGCTATGACATCATGTGGCAGTGCTGGAACCCAGACCCAGACCAAAGACCAACGTTTGCTGATCTGGTCTACAACATTGGTGGTCTGGTCAATTTAAGCATGGTATGTATTGATGCTTTGAACGTCAGAGAAGACTTTGAAAATGTACAATTAAATAACATTGTCGGACAGGGGCTTAACGATTCCTTAACAAAAAGGAGGGAGGGGGTAATAATCTTGAGAAAAATTAACCAAAACGAGATTTATTGCGGGCGACAAGAGGAGCACGCAAGTATAATCTTGACGAAAAGACGCCAAGGGGCCTGGTTTTCGACTTCCAACTGGAATGTAAAGAATTCGAGGAATGCAAGATTAGGCCAGTGTCACACTTCTTCGTGAGTAGCTCGATAAATGACAACAATAAATTATCTAAAACGAATTTGAAGAACCTGAATGGTTTATTACCTCGGGTGCTCAGAACCTCTTCGAAAGCACTACACATGACAAGCAACCTTTTTGTGCCCGTGTATGCCCACATTCCATTGTATGTAGCCCGCCAAAAAAAATATATAAATATTCAAGTTTCAAAACTGAGTGATATATTTAGCAAAGAAATTTAGAGAATCAAAACATGGTGACAGCTCATCAAAATAAAATATGATCGTTCCAATAATTTTAGTCTCCCCCCTTCCCCCGTCCCACTGCTAAGCCAGTGTTTTCGGGATGAAAAGACTAAATCATCAAAGCCAAGACCGAAGAGTGTTGATTATCCATATCCTTGTAATTTGGAGACTGCGTTTACATACACACATGTTCAGGAAGAGTCAAAAAATTAACTTGAATCAAGGTTCACGAGCAGCAAGCTTCCATATGCATAATATTGGTTTCATTAACGTTTTATCCAGAACACCACCTAGGGCCTAGTTTCGATAATTTGACTACGGCTTCACGATCCGACAAAATTTTCAATATCATTTATACGATCAATTTTTCTGTGCCATTTGCTGCTGCATGTTATATGATATAATAGAGTAGACCCTCGCACTCAACGTCATTCTCTAGCTCAATGGTATTTGGCTCTAAGAAAAAAGGAAGAGATGCCTTTTTCATAATCATGGTTTTTAAAAACTTTGTTATTTCATTTTCTTTAGGATACAAACATCTCGGAAAGCAGTGCAGTTATCATGGACAACGGTAGGATTCGATACAAACATTCGTGTGATGTTGCAACATCTCCAGGTTTCTTCAGTTGAGGAGGGACAAACATAACAAGTAAAAACTGGAGTAAAAGTGAATTTGTACAAAGGTGTTTTAGAAAGAGAAAATATGAATATCTACAGCTAGGTTCCATGCCACTGGCAAAGGATTCATATATGGCTTTCAGTGTTATCTGGGATCCTGAAGTTAGGAGCTACACCAGATGTCATTCTCTATCTTTATATCATATTTGTTGCACGTGTTGTTTTGTTTGTACTGTTGTTTGTATTAAACGTATGGATTTTCATATGCAACCAGGAAACAGCACATGTCTACTTTAATAGATTAACTTTCAGTATTTATATTATAATATTTATTTATTTATTTATTTATTTATTTATTTATTTATATTTTGTAATAGTATATTGTAGCTGAAAAGCCCTTTTAGGGAGATACATAGAGGATATTACACGGTGGTGCGAAGATAAACTTCATATCTTCAAGCCAACGTGTAATTTTCTTTTTATTATATAGACAAAAACTCGAGCAAAATCTACTGATTTGAGCGATAAAACATTGGAATGACGTCATTGATATCCTCACTAGTGAGGATATGGAAAATATATCACTCGTATCCCGGATGTAGCTTCGTACGAAATTTACGAGTGGCGTATTTCCCAGTAAAACACTCATGTCTATATAATAAAATAAAGCGTGTTGTATGTATGTATGTAATAACAATCCTACCTCAACATGGCAACCCAAATCCCATTTTCGCTGAAGTAGAACATGTACAGATGGTAGAGGTCCATGGCGGAAAAGGTTTTGCTGACTTCAAAGACGCCCATCTTGATGAATTTGAGATGTGAATCTAGATAACCTTCAGCATGCAATGATGTATTTTGCGTTTCAGTGTTTAGTAGCCTAATGTCCCTTACTGGATGGAGTGGAATTAGGTTGTATTGCGATTTTAAACTAGTTCTGATATAAAAATGTGAGAATTAACAAAATCTGATTTGCCTTTGTCCATGCCCTTATCTCAGCTTGAATAATGTGTAGCAACTCACGAAATCGCAACGCAACCGAACTACAACAATAACAACAAAAGCGTCAACAGGAATACGGATCAAAAACAATATTATCGACATCATTGGTCAAGGACTCCAAATTATGGCTATATAATGTGTTTTGAAGAATACGCAAATAATAATAATAATAATAATGAAATTTTTTTCTATTGCGCAAATATCAAAATACATTTTCAAATGCGCATTACAAATCGATACAATTGATAACAATAATCTATTAAATTAAATACGAAGTCTAACTGCAATATAAAAAAAAATCCCTATCATAAAACTATGAGCAATAACTATTAAAATAAATAACTAACATAATACGGAATATCCCTTTCATAAAAACTATAAGTACATAAGTAATATTCTAAAAATTTACGGCTAACAATGTTTTAATTTTCGTTTTAAAAATATCAAGCGTCGCAGAATCTCTAATACTTAGCGGCAACGCATTCCATAAAGTGGGAGCTGCTATACAAAACGCCCTATCGC
>WUCR03116192.1:0-16971 GCA_009858155.3 Phymanthus crucifer
ATACTGATGGTTTGAAATCCCACGGACTTTTAATGGTTTCTGTGAATAGCTAACTTACAAACGAGGCTAAGCCTGTGCAAAGGAGTCTGCGGACAAAGTGTACAGCAGTATTTATTGAACTTGAAACCGGAGTATTGAGGCTAACGCTGTAAAAATGCGTCTGCTGTGCGTGGCAGCGGTCATCCAGTGGGAATTCCACCTACTTCCGTCTACTCTGCACTAGTTCTAACGCCTAAAACTTAATATATATCAATATGTACATGTATTCCCAGGTTCGTGGTGACGTCTCGGAAAATCCCTTTTTGGAACCAACACCGCGAACCTGGGACTAGACCTTTAAGCAACTTAAAAGCAATAAGAAATCATACATCAAAGTCTTGTTACATCCCTAGAACCAAAAAATAGCTTTTTTTTTGCCTTTTTGCTTTGTTTTTATTATATTTTTGGAAGCAGAAACTCTACGTCTGACTGTTTGTTCATCTGTGGTTAGCATCATTAGCAGGTGATTCTCACTAGCGACGCAAGCATAAGCATGGGCAACGCAACTAGTGAAATTTTACAGACCAAATGGTACCCACAGTTCATTTCGGTCGTGCAACATCCGTTCTCCCCGACAACGTTTTTTGAAATAGGTGTATGATAAAAAGTTAAAAAAGGTTTTATTTCTGTACTTTCACACCGCGTGCGCCCACGTCAATTAAATCTCGTTTAATTAAACTAACCTTAGCGAGGTATAAATAGTGTCGAACAAAGATTATGACGGGCGGAAGAAAGGACGGACATTCCAAAAGTAACATTAACTGAAAGAGTGTGACTGATGTATTTTTATCGACAAAAGGTGGATATCGGACTGCGCATGCGTCTCAAAGCAAGAAAATACTAAACTGACGTTTACGAAACAAGACTAGAATCATGGCTAAACTTGGCCAAGTGATTTTTCGTGAATATTTACCAACAGTCACCTGACTTTCCTGGATTAATCATTAATCATTAAAGTTGATACCAATTTCTTCACTAACTTCTGTAGTCTACCCCGCAGCCCTTTTCAGTGTCGGTCGTCACGCAACACTCCCTCCTACGTGACGACCGACACTGAAAAGTACAGTGGAAGTTTTGATGCAAAGCCTTTATCGTGGAATCAGCCAATCAGAAATAAATATCCGTTGGCCTTATCCAAAGTCCTTTGCGGCTTTGCAGAGACATAAATGAATGCTAGCAAGGGCAGATCCAGGGGGCAAAGGGGGGGCTGTAGCCCCCCCTCCATCCTGGTTTACCCCCTTAGCGCTCACGAAATTTTTTTCTTATGATTGCGAATCTTAGCCCCTCCCCCCTTCCCCAATTGGTGTCTTGCAAAATTTTACCAAGCCCCCCCCCCCCTGAATTTTTGTCTGAATCCTCCCTTGGCTAGCTTGCATGACAAAAGATGTGATAAGATGTACAGTACGTGCAAGTGCAATGCGATCTAAATGATGATAAATTTAATATTATGACTATTTATTCTGCGATTCTATTACTAAACTATTACCTGGGCTAATAAAAATGGAGGCCTTTTACTGAATGGAGTCTGGCAAATCTGGTTCCTCTGGCGCCTGCGCCAATATGTCAGCTAACCAGGACCCAACATCTACCGGCTCGTTCTCATAGCGCAGGATGAAGGGGTGCCTCTGAGGATAAAGAAACATTCTTGAGGTTAGGGAGTTTTAAGGTAGTTTCAAAGGATTATGCAATTTTGCACCTGGAAGCCCCGGCTAAATGCTTGTCAAGTATATGTTTGCGGATTATGTTGGTATTTCGTTGTGTTTGTCTAGTGAACTGATATGTAGAAAATACCAAACAAGAACACTATAATATTATGACCTGCTATGTTGGATTTAGGTTGTATCTGGCTCATTAATAATGTTCAAAATGATTGGCAAGGCAAATAATTAACTGGACTTTGTTGATGAGTCATTGACAAAGGTGGCAGAACAGGGGGCGAGGGGACACTGCCTCCTCTAAAACCCTTGTGGCACTTCATACTGCGCCCTTTTTTCTTTTCTTTTCTATTGTTTTTTTGTTTCGTTGTCTATTTTGGTAACTAGCAACAAAATGGCAAATGACAGGGGGATGTCCCCCCTGCCCCCTCCTCCCTCCCCCCCACAACAATTTTCAGCTTGAAGGAGAGGAGCTTTAAGGGGGAGTTTATAATGTTGCTGTATGACAAAGATGATAGTATGGGCAATGAAATAAATAGTAAAACAAACCAAACATACCAGTAGACCTGCATACTTTGGCCTTTTGGCAACTTCCTTAGTAAGGCTGCAGTGGGACAAGAAATCACAATAGTCAATACTGAGAAAAGGAAAATGGATAAATGGATGGATGGATGGATGGATGGATGGGCAAAATAGTGAGCTAATATAATAGTGAATAATAATGATAATGGATTTATATAGCACACTTTTACTTGGTCAAGAACTTTAACTGTGCTTGTTATTGATTATCGAAGAGCAAACAGACTCACCAAATGTTGACAAAATTCAAGAGCTCTGGAGAGCGCTGGATGGTTTCGTCATTGACAAGGCGAGGTGGATCTCCTTCTACCACTTGAGATAATTGGTCAAACACACTGGTCCATTTGGGGTATGGGAACTTACCCGATGCCAGTTCAATCTGTTAATAATCATAATAATCATCAATATTAATTATTATTATATGGCAAGGAAATTTCATATGCTATGATTGGTCGATTTGCAGTCTGTAACTTACAAAAAATCAAAATTTGCTTATTAGCCTTGCGATACTGTAAGTTTTTCCCCTTTTTATGGGCCCTTGCACTACTCGGGCCTTAATGCAGTAGGAAAACCTTGGTCCATAACTTATGGTATGGACCTCACACTCAGTTAATAAGATCTATATATTGTCTCTGCTTTACAGTCACTTGCACAAAGCTTTTCCCTAACAGTTTCCGAATTAGGTTCTGAAGTTGTGAAGTTCCCACACGAACTTCGTTTATTTGCGCTGAAGTCTACACGAGATGAGCGAAGTTCGCAACTTCAAATCGAAGTTCCCAAGTTCAAAACAAACTTCGGTACGAATAAACGAAGTTTGTCTGGGAACTTCACAACTTCGGAACCTAATTCGGAAACCGTTTGGGAAAAGTTATCTGCAAGCGACTGTAATAATCAAATGTTTGTAAGGAGTTACCATGGTGATGCCAAAGCTCCACACATCAGATCTGATGTCATATCCCTGACGGCATGATGATGGATCTATTCTTTCAGGCTGCAAACAAGGGTAAAACATTATTTCATAACAGTACTAAAATGTGGACAAACGGAATGAAAGCTATAGCAGGTACAACTCTATATAGGTCTTGCTCAGCTTCTCTTCAGGTAAGATTTTTTGTTTGAGTTGTATCCATAACAATGTTTCCTCTCATCTTACACATTATTTAACAAAGAATTGATACAAAGGAAAAAAACTCTAGAAATGACATGTGGTCTGAAATGGGAAAACATTACACCCAAGGTACATGTAACAAGGTCTATTAAACAAAGGAATCATACTCTAGGGAATGACGTGGTCTGAAAAGGAAAAACATTGTACCCAAGGTAACAAGGTCTGTTAAACAAAGGAATCATACTCTAGGGAATGACACGTGGTCTGAAATGGGAAAACATTAGACCCACAGTAACAAGGTCTATTAAACAAAGGAATCATACTCTAGGGAATGACACGTGGTCTGAAATGGAAAAACATTAGACCCACAGTAACAAGGTCTATTAAACAAAGGAATCATACTCTAGGGAATGACACGTGGTCTGAAATGGAAAAACATTACACCCAAGGTAACAAGGTCTATTAAACAAAGGAATCATACTCTAGGGAATGACACGTGGGCTGAAATGGAAAAACACTACACCTAAGGCAACAAGGTCTTTTTAATTCAATATTGACAAGCATTTAAAATTGGATAAATCATCTTGAGCCTTGAAAACATCTTACTTGAACAGTGCCTTGAAGATCAACTCTGGTAACGAACTGCTGTTCGTTGATTTTGGCTTGTCAAGAAAGCTCATTCTTTTATAACATACATTAACTAACTTACCGCCATGTATGGTTTACAGCCAGCATCTCTTGTCTTAGCAATAGAGTCCACCAACTGACCACTGATTCCAAAATCACACAGCTTAATGCATCCTTGTTTGTCAAGCAAGATGTTTGATGGCTTCACATCTGATAAGGTCATATACAATATAACAGTTTACCAAGGATGATATTGAAGTTGGATAGATATAAGATAGATAGAAAACATTCTCAATAGACCTGTTTGCACAAGCCCCACTGAACCTTCTTTACTGCAGATACATTTGCACAGGGTTAGCCTTGATTGTGGATAAAATATTTATAAATACCAACAAGATTGCACAAAATTGCTGAACTTGAACAATGCAACCTACCGGTACTTTGAATTTCCACAAGCTGTTCTGGTAGTTATAAAATAAATATATTACATGCAATTGAGACTAACCCTATAGAAATATGTCTGCTATGTGTGGCAGGTGTAATTCACTTGGAATGCGAAACAGGAGTGTATTTGCCATCAAGTAACTGTCGCATGATCATTCAATCCTGCATATGGCCTTCACCTAGATCTTGGGGACTTGAGAGGAAGAGGGGGGAGGGGGCCATAGAGGGGGAGGGGAGGGGAGGGGAGGGGAGGGGGGAAGGGAGGGTTATAACCTTAACACCACTCACCTCTGTGAATAATGTTTAACTCAGTCTTCAAATAATCCAGAGCTCTGACAACCTACAAATCAGGATATACGGAAAACATTTATCCAGTGAAGATTCATCAGCATTAAGTAGCTGACGTGTTGACATAATAGCAAATGACGTGTTTTATTCTACTTTACACACTGTTCCCAGTTTTTTTGTTTCATTATTTTTTTACAGTTAACTTACAAATCTGTTGAACATTATTTGTTGGTTCGCAATGCTCAAAGACAAAACTTTATACTGTTTTTGATTTAGTTTTGTCATAATTGTGAAAAACAAATTGACAACAGATTTTTATGTGTCTGTCCTTAAAAATCAACAGACATAACAATCTGCTGTCAATTTGTTAAGTTTATGGTTAGTACAACAAATGAGAAGATTTGTTCTAATGCTATTGGTTAACCCACTACTTACTGCTAATGCAACCTTGCCCAGGATAGCTTCAGGTATGATCTGATGGAGATAACCATAAACTAGTCTGTAGCACTTATCAAATGAGATCTCCATTAACTCCATGCATATCCAAGCATCACCCTAGAACAGACATCATTGGCCCATTAGCATATAACAGACAAACAATACTGCCTTGTTTTCAGATAAATTACAATGACCAGGCAATCTTTTTTTTCCAATTAGTTGATGGGGTATAGAGTTATTACCTCTGTGAAGAGGGCACCATAAAATCTTACAATCAAGGGACATTTACTACTGCGCATCACCACATCCAGGTCCATTAGTAACTGCTTCTGGTCTTTCTGGTCAACAGTGGAGCGTATTCTCTGTACAATCAAAAGACAAACATAAAGACTGTTAAAGAAAAAACTCAATCATAAAAATAAGAAACAATGTATGTTTTTTGCCTTTTTTTGTGCAAAAGAGGCCATTACAGTCTAATGCCCACCTTAACAGCCATGAATATCTTGCTGTCTGGGTGGAACATCTTGTTGACAGTACCATAAGCACCTCGGCCTATCTCTCCATAATCAACTAGATCATCAGCCGAGTACTCGTATACCTAATTCCCAACATACTCTGTTAGTACAGGGCACAATTTCTTAATCACACATTTGAAATCATATAAATCATTTTTAAATAGAAAACAAAATGCAAAGACACTTACGTCATCTGGGCTGAAGGTAAGCTTCCCAACTGCTTTATGAGCTCGCAGTCGTTCCCTAGTACAGTACACAAAAAGACAGTGAATAAATATTTAATTAAAACATTTCAGCTGATCTTACACTGCATCGATGCCCCTCAGACTATTGCAACTTGTCAAAACTCTGTTCATTTGCATAACCTTTAGCTGTTCCACCAAGATGATGCTTGTTTTTTTTATTTTCATAAACTTTCAATTTTCTCCAAAAAAACTAGCTCAATGACTTTAATCTTTCAAGCCAAATAAAAGCATTAACATGGAGGTTGTTTAAGTAGTTTAGAACATTCACGTCCATGTTTTACCAGGTTTATAAACACTCATCTTTAGCCTATGTTGTAAATCTGATCAACACATGTCTGCTCATGTTGCAATCTCGTACCCAGAGCCCACGTTCCTCATGGCCTGCGGCACGGAACGAGGACTCTGGCATAATCCATTTTTCAGACCCAGATTTTAGGTCTTCCGGTTTTAGAGCGCATGCGTCAGATCATCCTAGTACGTCACATCCGGACTGTTTAAAACATTAACCATCGAAGAAATCTACCGCCGAACGAAGGAGAAAACATACAATTTCTGCTTGAGATTTTGGATTTAAACAATAGAGAATAGATGCAATACAATCCGAAATGATAAAAGATTATCATAACAGAAAAACAGTCCAAGTATTCAAGAAAAATTGACAGTACATGTAGCTGGATTTCAACGACACGTACCGATGGATAAAGTTTTGTCTACAGCTAGCGTCTCTAGTTCAGCGAAAATCATTAGCCATTCGTGGGTTTACTTATATTATGCTGTAAAGAAACTGATTAGAGATTATTCTTTTACAGTCAAACCAGATTTTGCGAGGCTGGGAGGTTCAGTTTGTTATTTGAAATAGTGAATTTGGGGTTGAATCCTTGTTTTATCAACGGTAAAATACAATGGAGAATGTAAGTGATGACTAGCTGTACTAGCTTGGACTAAGTAAGTGAATGAATGTAAGTGTAGACTAAATACAAATTTACCTCTTGTTCTCAAAGGTGTTTTAATATTAAACTGCTTTATAGAAGAAGCTTTGCTCAGTTCTATTTTGTCTATTTATTCAGTTATTTGTCATTACTATTATTTTTTTTCGCTAATCTTTCACTGTTTACAAGTCGTTGCTCCAGTAAATTCAAATGAACACGTCAAACGTCAGTTCGAAGATCTATCTTATCATTGGTTAGATTTTACTTCCGGAACGCCGCGCATGAGCATTCGAAAATTGTTGTCAGCCAATGAAAATTCAGGAAAATGTCGATTATGCCAGAGCTCTCGTTCCTTGGCGCAGACCAAAAGGATCGCAGGCTCTGGGTACGAGATTGCTCATGTTGTAAACATTACATATATCTACAAGAGATTTATTTGCCAAATTAGTCATCCTAAGAGTTTTTCTGTAATATATCTTGGTAATACGAGTTATAAAAAGTATCACATATCCAAACTTAGTACAGGTTGGAATAAGTCATGGTTATTTTTAGCACTTAGTGTAACCCCTAACATACAGTATATATTCCTATTGTCATCTTTTTGATTATTTTTATCTCATTAATTTTTTATCCCAATATTAAACAAAAAAAATCAATCTTTAACATCAAATTCACAGCTGACAAAGATAATTTTTATCAATGGTAATTTTACATTATTAAATCATTATGTGAACAAAAAGCAAACTTTGGCTTGGTTTTAGGATTTTTGGATGCAAAAACTTAGAGCATTATTCTCTTACATGTGGACGGAGGTTAAATCTGGTGCTTGTGGTTCTTGTTGTTTGACGATGAGAGTAACTTTTTTCCGATCCATTCCTGCTTTAAAGTCCAGTTTCAGTCTCTCTCTTGATATCTTCGTCCCTGTTCAACAAAACACCCTCAAACTTACAACTCTAAATTAAACTCCAAAAACATACTTAAAACACATACAAATATCAAGATTATAGACTTTGGTCCATTCAGAATTGTTAGTTAAGCATTTTAGAGGCTACATAAATAAGAAAAGCAATAAAACAGGCGTTCTTTTGGACCACAACAAGAAGGCTTACCTGGCGAGTTGGACGCCATTATTTTGAACAGTTGACAAAAAGGCCTACAAAGAAAGCCTAAACTGGACAGTTTGAGTCCAATTTTGAGGGAAAAATAAGCGGTATTTATGTGTTAACCGGATGTCAAGATTGAGTCATCTGTGTGGTAAAAGGAAATTAAGAAAATTGGTTGATAAAGAAAGATAAGTTTATCATTTACTGGGACCTTATCCCATTGCTACTCCTAGTCAACTGCGCATGAGCAACAACAAGACCACAGGAAGCCCAAAATAACGAAATGCTAAAGAGAAAGAAAGAAAGAAAGAAAGAGGAGAAGGGATAAAAGAGATTTCAGTAGAATTCATATTATAGGAAAAGGAAAAAAATATAAAGGAGCAAGAAAAATAGTTACATTGACTACAAGTAGTTCCCAATTTCGAATTTTAAGCTCACGACTTCCTAAAAAGAACGAAAACTACGAAAAATAGAATCGCTCTTACTACTTCATTCATCCAATATTCATTCATCTCATTTTTGTTAATTCTCTTTCCTTTTGGATAACCTCTGTATGGGATTTATTATTATCGAATCTTTTATCTCACTACTCTATTAGTTCGCTCATGTTTTCCTGTTTAATTCCTCCTACTCCTCATCATAATCATCATCCTCATCATCATCATCATCATCATCGTCCTCTGCTCGTTACCTTTCGAATGTTGTCATCATGGGTTCCCTGTGGTTTTGGTTCCTCCTCTAGCCTGGAACGCCTGTTTATTTTCTGTTCTGACCGAATCAAACCAAAGCAATGCTTAATTTTCCAAATTTTCTGCTTCTTTAGTCAGCCAAAACCAATGCAGACAGGCGTATTCCAGCACTCAGGTACTAAGAAGAAGTATTAACTTACAATTTAGGCAAGTTTGACGTTAAGATTGGGTTCCCCAAGTCGATCGCTGTAGTCAGATGACAATGATGTCATCTCCATCTTGGTTGATACCCGACACAACATGCCAGTCTTTCATTTTAATGTTGTGGGTTTTTTTTCGTTTTAGGCTTGTTTTTGCTCTCGTTGAAATGCCAGCTCTCGTTGCTTTTAATCGTCGTTGGCAGATCGGGAGTGACGATTTGGTGTTTGTTTTTGCTGGAGGTTTGATCGCAAGAATTGTCTGGTAAGCAGTTTTTAGCTGTATACCTAGCGCTAGCTAATGAGTTTAACAGCTTGCATCACAATTTATAACTGTTGCTGTAATATTTGCTGTGTGTAGAATAGCTTCTTGATAGATATTGATCAGGTTTGTATCTAACAGAAACAAGCTGTTCAAAAGATAATACTCCCAAAAGCTCTACTTTCATAAGCTAATTAATTGACTTTTCCTATGGTATTTTGTGAACATATCTGAAGTGATGCTATACCTAAGTAAAGGAATCTATAATCCCATTGAGCATTTCTATTCTATCAATACAATATATTACTAAAAATAACGTTTTTCTTTAACAGGGTTGCAGTTCTCTGCATTATATTTGGTGTTTACCACAGCCAAATTAGATTATGTTCTGCAAGCATCACTCTCCAGGCATTCTTCATCGGCGTTATCATCCTAACGTTCATTGTCATATCAAATGAGATTGCCATCATATGGATGAGTATGCGGGGAAGTGTCATCAACACCAGACCACGACGGCACATTCCCATCTTGCTGTATATTCAAATTGCTTTGTATGTACCAGAGCTTTGCCTCTCCATACTTGGAGTATACTGGGCTTTTTACGACAGTAAAGGATGTGATGTTGGTCTCACAATACCAGTGAAAATTACAGTTGTGCTTCAGTGGTGCATACTCTTGACAGTTTTGATTGTTGTCATTGTGTTTTTTGATCCTATTGGATCAACACAAATCTCTGGTGAAACACATGATGTAGCTCTTCACGAGAAAACCACCAAGGTGAATCATTATATATTTTGATAGTTATGAAAAAATAATATACCGATTCCAAACATGGCAGATGGACGCTGGTAGTCTAGGCTGATATAACCAAAGCGAGGCTACTCAGTCATGTCATACACAATGTGACTTTTTCCTAACCCTGGTATATCCGCGCTTCTGTAAAAAAAAGCTTGACCTCGAACTGACGGCAAAAGCATTATTCTTGATTATATCAGCCCAGACCACCAGCGTACTGGTACACATCTGCCAAACATGTTTAGAATCCATATCTTCGCTAAATGGTTTATGCTGATAACCCTATCTTGATTTCAAAAACTTTTTCCATATTCCATACTTACTCAGTGGCATCAAAAGATGTCTGCTACCCCTGTTACTTGTTTGATGCAGCCACCAAATAGTTGCTGCCCTCAAATATGTGCTACACCTAACTGACCCAAATAACTTGTAAGTGCAAACCTTGAATAAAGGCCACAGCCGATTCAATAAAATCTTAATAAACCCCAATAATCACAAAGGTTGGGGGTTCACAATGTTGGGAGAAAAGGTATTGCTCATAAAAATTAATATAATCAGGTAAAGACTTGTGACCAATATTTTGACCTTGCCCTTTAGGTATGGGAGCGTCGCTGCAGAATGCTATGCTGTTGTTTTGCTGGACGAGATGAAGACTACATGAATGCCATTTCTGGTATTGCTAACATGTTTGCTTCAGAGCTGCATGGTATAGATGCTGTGCCTTCGGATGTTGCTGTAGGATTGATATTGCTGCAAGAACAGCAGGAAGAAGAGGAGAGACAAAAAATGCAAGATGAGCAGGTACTCTCATAACATATTGCCCAAATATCAATATAAATTTTCATCAGCACATTCTCATCTCAATAGCCCTTTGCTTGAAGTAGGTTAATGCTGCAAAATTTGTTAGCTATTGTAAGTCTTTTATACCTGTTTCAGATGGAGTCTGAAATCTGGGACTGAGAGAGTACCACTTTGTCTAACTAATCTTTATTAGGGGCTCCATTATATTGAGACTGTAAAACAAAATTCTTATAAATAAAAAGTTGGATTCCCTTCACACTTAAATGAAATATTGTGGTTGAAACAATGTTGCCACAATTGTGTTGGATAATATGTAGACAATATCAAGGGTGGATACAGCAAATATAGGAGAGGGGCGCTTGACCAAATTTTGCAAGGCACCAGATGAGGGAGGAGGGCTAGGATTCGAAATCATAAAAGAATAGGTGGGAAATGTGGGTGCAAGGGATGTAAGTGAGACTGAAGAGGGGGGCTACAGTCCCTCCCTAGATGCGCCCTATGAATATAACCTTTATAAGTTGGTTTATCTTTTTCTTTCCAAGGCTGGCTCCAAAGGGATTCCAGTTGATTTAGCAGATCCAGTGAGTAATTTTATTTTTATATTTTTACTTTGGATAAAAAATGTTGGCTTGAATTTGAAGTTGAAATTCATTTTTCTGAGTCATCCTTGTAGCTTAGATGATGTCCCACATATTCCTCTAGACTAATCCTCCAGCAAAACAAGTAGTTCAAGATTCTGCAGCAGTCCAAAAAACATGAAATCATTACAGTAAACATGGTTTTAAAGTTTCCCTGATTCTTTGTTCTCAGGGCCAGAAGAGACTCATAGAAGAAGCAGCATATTTCATGAAGTATTCATTGGGTTCCTACGGCTGGCCCATGTATGTTTTCATGAATCCATGCTGTGGGACCTTCCATTTCTGTGGGAAAGTCAGGTATCAAAATACATATTTCTTATTATCTGTGTATTAAATCCAGATATATCTCTATGAATCGCATAGCATACTACCAAATCGCTCGCTGATTGCTCGAGAAGGGTGGTGATTTAGCGTGAATCGGGGGGCTTTCGTTGACGTCTGCAATACATTCAACCGACAAGCTCTTCCTTTCAAAACAAAATAATGCGATGACAGTCCTACTATGTTATCGAAGTAACCAACCATCTGATCGACAAAATACCACCAGCTAGTAGGTCGAATTTTGAAAAAAAGAGCAATTTTTTTTTTCCATCGTGTTTTTTTCGCAAAGAAAGTCTGATATTTTCAAGAAAATTTACTGGGCGCACGCGTTACAGGTCGTTTCAAAAATAGAGCTGGTGTCAGCAGCTAGTGCGTGCTCTTCGAAACAAAACTCATTCTAAGTGAAAAAAAAGGGTTTTTTGTTTTAATTTTCCCATATTTTTTTATCTTAAGTAAATGGATACGAAGCGACTCGTGCGATATCAGCTTTTCTCATGAATTCAACATGGAATTCCTGAGTCAGCCAATGAATTTACCTATAAAATCACCTAATTGTATAATTATTTTATATTGTTTAGGTGCTGTTCTTGTCTTGGTGCAAGTCCACAAAATATTATCAACGATAACTGCTGTATGTGTAACACAGCTGCCATTCACCTTCAATCAACCTTGAAAGACAGAGACCTGTTCTACTGTACTTATCACAACAAAGTTAGTTCAGTCAAATGTTAGTGTGTCCCTTAAACTAGTACCATCATACATTTATACAAAATTCTGCATGCTGTTGTGCAAATGATTTTTACTTGCAAGTCACGATGTTGCCATGTTATTCCAACCTGGGAATGTTTTCTTGAGGCATGTTGTTGCATGAAGTAAAAGCTCTTCTTACTGCAAAAATTTAACATGTTGGACACAGAGTCATATTCAGCACAAGCAACATTCACTCTTGCAGCCAAGCAATTTCACTTGATTTCATGTTTTCATGCTTTTACTGCTAGCATGATTTGCTAGTGGGAAACCTTGCAAGGTACAGGGATTGTACCTGGATTGAACCATGGTTTAGATGGAAAAATTCACATGATTGTCCTACCCACAAACATCAATGTTTTTGCTAATTGGCAGAGAAGAACTTGTGAAGAAAGGAATGCTGACAAAAATGTTGATGTTTGTGGGTGGGGCAATCGTATGTATTTTTCCGTCTAAACTGATGCCAATTCTCTTTCTTATTTTTCAGCTGTATGAAATACCTTTTTATGTTGCACTGGATGACCAAGCCAAAGCTGTAATCATATCAATTAGAGGAACACTCTCAATGAGGGTATGTATGGCCAACTTCAGGTTTTGCCACATTTCCTGTCATTGGATACTTCTCTGATAAATCTCAAGATTTAAAAAGTAATGCCACTTCTTTCTGGCTGATAGCATAACAATGTTCAGTGTTTGGCTGCCTTGTACATTTAGAGGTTTCATTCAAAGACTTTTATCTGCTATTTGAACCTAATAAACCACCATTTTCCTAGCCTGAGTATTTCCATACAGCAGGAACTGGTACACTATAGTATTTTATATTTTTTTGCCCTGCCTTGTCTTGTGCGGCTACAGCCAGCTAATTTCTAGAACTACAGTATCATCAGTCTATTGAATATACTTTCTTTACACAGGACACATTAACTGACCTGACAGGGCATGGAGAAAGGATTGACATTGAAGGTCTAGAGGATGGCATGGCACACAAGGTTGGATATCATTTTTCTTCATTGCTATGTGCAGATTGAATCCAAACAAAAATCACCACACTTCATTTTGTATGTAATGAGCCTAGTGTATTGCATGTCTTATAATAACCATTTATTTGTCCTTTAGGGTATGTTCTTGAGTGCCCAGTACATCAAGAATGAGTTGGTGAACAAAGGTATTTTACAGGGTGCCTTTGAGGAAGCAGGAGATCGGGTAGGTTATGTGCATTTAGTTTATTTGTTAATCTGTTGTTGAATACTCTTGCTGATGTTGTTGTTGTTGTTGCTGTTGCTGCTGCTGTTGTTGTTGCTGTTGTTGTTGTTGCTGCTGTTCCTGTTGTTGCTGCTGCTGCTGCTGTTTCTGTTGTACTTGTTGTTGCTTTTGTTGTTGTGTTGCTGCTGTTGTTGTTGTCGTTGCTGCTGCTGCTGCTGCTGCTGCTGCTGTTACAACTGATACTACTGATGCAAATGGGTTGTTTCTGCTGTTTTTATCCTTAATCTGCTCATCATCTGTGTCTCAATATCCCATAGACACGGAGTAATCATGCTACTTGTATGTTATTCATAGGGTGGCAACTACCGTCTGATTGTCGTAGGTCATTCCCTGGGCGCTGGCACAGCATCTGTCCTGGCTGTCTTACTAAAGCCACTCTATCCTGGTCTACAGTGCTTTGCATACTCAAACCCAAGTGTCTTAAAGTAAGGGCTTTCATTATGTTGTATTGATGATCTTAAAGTTGAAGGGAAGGGAAGAGAAGAGAATGGAAATGAAAGTGAGTGAAAGGAAAGGAATGGAAAGAAAGGGGAAGGGAAGGGAAGGGAGGGTGAAGGAAGGGAAGGGAAGGGAAAGGAAGGGAAGGGAAGGTGAGGAAAGGGAAGGGAAAGTGAGGAAATTGAAGGGAAGGGAAGAGAAGGGAAGTATGAAAGTGAGGGAAAGAAAAGGAATGGAAGGAAAGGTGAGGGAAGGGAAGGGAAGGGAAGGTGAAGATAAAGTGAGGGAAGGGAAGAGAAGGGAAGAGAAGGGAAGGTGAGGAAAGGGAAGGGAGGTAAAGAAAGGGAAGGAAAGGGAAGGAAAGGGAAGGGATATTTTCTTTACAAGAGCAATGTTGGTAAGTATATATCATTATTTTTTAGTGAATCAGCTACAACTCACTGCCAAGACTACGTGACGTCTGTGATCGTTGGCAAAGATGTCGTGCCAAGGTATGAAACACCCACCCATGTTTTGGTACATCAGGTCACCAGCCTGCTTTTAATATGTCTTTCTCTTTCATTTTAGAATGAGCGTGAAAAATCTCAACACGTTGGTTCAAGACTTGGAAAATGTTATCATGAACTGTAACTTGCCTAAGGTAGGAATGACAACAACTATCGAGGAAATTTCATTTACTGATGACAGTATGTCGTACTGTGTACAGTACATGCTGTTAGACGGCACCATACATTTCCCACTCATTCTTATGGGAAACCATTTCAGTGTTTCAGCATGTCAATAATAATTCACTCTTACTACATTCTCATTTTTCAGTATCGCATTCTGATGACTGGGTGCTGGCGAGCACTGTGTTTCTTCCTCGGGAACAACAAAACTCGCAAAGGTGACCCTAACATATCACCCCTCTCCTTATCCCCACGGGTTGACCAGGTCTCACAACCAAACATCACGGAACCTTTGTTAGGTGAACGACAACCACTGAGCTCAGGCGCAAGTAGTAGCTATGTGGCCGAAGTTGATGGTAATAGTGAGAGAGTCGATAATAGACAAGGTGTTAATAAACGAAGTGGAAGCCAGCTAGTACGTCTATTCCCTGCTGGAAGAATATTACAGATCGATGCGAAACCGAAAAACAGGTAACTTATAGTCTAGTGAAGTGTGATAAAAATAAAGATATCATTACTAATTATCATCATCATCATCATCGTCACCATCATCATCATCAGTCATCATCGTAATTGTCATCATTGTCACCATCATCATCGTCATCATCATCACGATCATCATCTTTATTAATCATACTCCCTGCCTTCTACTGGAAGTGTTTTCTCTGCTAAAATTTCTTACACTAATGACTGCTGAATATCTTTACACACCTGGATTTCACTACAATGTCTTCCATTAACGGGTTGAACTAGATTTCAACAGAGATTGACATCCGAACAAGGAAAATATACTTCCAAAGTAGGTTTTCTCATTCAGTGACCATTTCTTCCACAGACCACGACCAGGACTCGCCTACCATTTGACATGGGCTGACAAAGACATCTACGACCGGGTGATCATCTGCCCAACCATGGTCAAGGACCATTTTCCTGATGTTGTGATGAATGCTTTACGGAATATAGCAGATTCTCTACCTTCTTCCTAAACCAGTAATCTGATAAAGAAGTCTAGGCTAGGTATAGTGGCAGCTTTATACATCTCTCTGCTCATGTGCTGAACGCGATGAATCGATTAAATATGCAGAATTAGTACAGTAAATGAACTTTCCGTAAACCAGCGGATGCTCCAGTGTATAAAGCAGCAAGTGTTGTTTGCCATCAGATTCAGCGGGTACCCCAAAACGATTGGCAGGCCATGAGAAACGCGGGCTCTAGGTAAGGGATTGTAAATGCACATGCGTGGAATGGGCCTGAATACAATTTCACTGAAAAAAGAGTCCATGATTTAAGTGTAGCCTGTGTTGCTCGCGATTTCGGGTGCAACGAGAAGAGTGAAGAAAAGATGAGGAAGAGAGAGAAGGGCGGTGTCTCAACCACCCAATCTTTCCGAGACACTTTAGACTACTGACCAATGCCGGCTATAGAATGACACATGCAATAGCCTGCGTGGCAGCTCTAGGGGATTGGGGAGAAGGGTGGGGTGGGTTTAGTTAAAGGGGAAGGAAAGGAGAGCCTGCTATCAACCCCTAGGTTTTCTCCTTTCTTTCCCTCTTCCTCCCCCAATCCCCCAGAGCCACCAAGCAGGCTACATGTGCAACCTTTAGTTCCAGGATAATGGATAAAGATGAATGAAAAATTATACAAGCATACGTAGAATTCACTACAGAAAGTGCAATCAACTAAAATGTAAAAACATATTGACGACATCCAAATAATACCCCACAGTTGTGTAGCACTGCCTTTTTAAAAACGCTTAAAATAAAATAGTTCATAATACCAGTATTTGGCCTTTTGCCTTTCTCTTAAGTTTGTTGAATCTTGTTCAAACTATTCCCAGGGCTTGACTAAACAGCATTCGAGGGCTTTAGTTCTTTGATTTTTAAACCTAGTCTCAGCAATATAGAGTATTTTCACTGAAGCCACTGTAATCACATAAGTTATGGGTGCAGACCTGGCTGAACTTGATCTCCAACAAACAACGACTGCCAAAGGGTGGGTGGGGTGGGTAGCAAAATATGACACTGAGAACATCAGCGGGACCAAAGGGAGTAGAGCAAGACCACTACCATCACATATACACCCACATATACGGCCTTACTAGATTGAACTAGACGCTCTAGGAGCGTGTACTCGTGCCCAGGTGAATAGAAGCCAATGTTGAATGATATGAAATGTGTTTATA
>WUCR03116880.1:0-16963 GCA_009858155.3 Phymanthus crucifer
ATAGGTGGGGGCAAAATACAGCTATGGCAAGGTGAAAAATCTAATGCCCCACTCTTCCCCGAGGTTGGGGGGGTGGGAGTTACAATTGACTGGTGCATAAATCCATCGAGTTTTGGGTGCACGCGGGAGGTTGCTAAGCACGAAAGAAGCGTAAGAATCGCACGAGGCGAAGCCGAGTGCGACTCTAGCTTCTTGAGTGCTTAGCAGCCTCCCGCGTGCACCCAAAACTCGATGGATGCACGCTAACCATGTACCAATCCTCATATAGTCGCCCATCATGTGGGAGCTATGTATTCTATTTATTCCGTTTATTCCCCTGCACTCCCCTGTATTCCCCTATATTCCCCTGCATTCCCCTGTATTCCCCTGTCAGGATTTTAGAATAGTATTCAAGCCTGTAATCTATTAATAATTCGGTAGGGGCTTTATAAGCTAGTCAAACATTGTTTATACTAGGATTGGAGGGAAGGAACCCATTGCGACTTTCATCTGCAACAAGTCCTGTCGTGTCCTGTTCTTGCTCAGTCTCCACTGGTAACAGGTTTTCATCATTGGGTGTGTTCCAGGGTTGTTCTTCACCTTTAGCAAGAATTACAAACCCGAAGGCACCGAGTACATAGATCGCCGCGGAGATGAAGAACACCTTTTGCCATTGACGACGAGTTGGCTAGGAGGGGAATACCAGTTAATCAGTAAGTAGCAAGCAACGAAGCAAGGAAGAAAAGAAGGAATGAAGCAAATACGCAAGGAAGAAAACATACAAGGAAGGAAGCAAGCAAGCAAGCGAGCAAGGAATGAAGCAAGCAAGGAAAGAACGAAGGAAGAAAGGAAGCAAGGAAGTGTAGTTTCCCAGAGGGAGAAGATCCTTCCTGTCTCCTGTCATGGCTGCCATCACATGATGGTGGAAAGCCTCTATTCCAGGAGGGCTCTATTCTTTTATTTCAGGCTAACCTTGTTCCCAGAGCCTACGTTCCAAGCGAGCAAGCGAGCAAGGAAGGAAGAAAGGACGCAAGCAAGCAAGGAAAAAAGGACGGAAAACAGGAAGCAAGCAAGAAAGCAATAGCGAGCAAAGAAGCAAGGAATGAAGCAGGGAAGAAGGGAAGTGAGAAAATCAGGGAACAAAACATGCAAGGTGGATACCCAAGTTATTCTTCCCTATCATTACACAAGGATGGAATTACGCAATACTAAACGCAAGGTAAAGATTTTAGATTTCCATGCTCACCTCTCCATTAGTCAACCAACCAGCAACAAGAGGTGCAACAAATCCTGGTATTGTACCAACACAGTTGACAAGTCCGGTGATTATTCCCGCATAGCGAGGAGCAATATCAAGCGGACTGATAGTAAAACCCGCAGCAGAGAAGGAAGTGAACCCAAATGTGACTGACAGCAATACGACAATCAAGACCTTGCCATCGCTTCCAACATAGCTGACAGAAAACAGCAGACAAGCAGGAACTAGCAATGCTGAAACAAAGGAAAATAGTACAGGTATTATGGCTTCTTTTTTTCTAGGACGTAATTCTTGGTTTTCCAACCATTCCCAGGAGAGACATTCGACAAAAGACACGGCAGCCATTGCTGGTGGACTCGACAAAAGAAAACCAGCACCGTGACTGGTGGACCTTTTGTTCTACTCACTCTCATGGGAATGGTTGAAAACCATCAATACATTGTCATTTCCTAGAATATCATTTCTTTGTTAAACGGCTACACGTGAGAAGATGCATTAACATGGAAACAACTCATAAAGAGTTTGTTTAGTTTTAGGGAAATAGACCTCTTTACCTTCGTTGTTTATGTGTCATTTCAGACCATGTCATGTTACTCTTGGAAGCCGATTCTTTCATGTGTAAATATTTGAACAAAAGAACATTTCTCAAGGGAATGACATGTGATCTGAAATGGGCAATTTACTTACGAAGGTAGAGGTCTATTGCGCATAGTCAGAATTTACGTCCAAGGTTCCGCGAACAGGAAAATTGTGCACATTGAGCTTTGTGTGCACTCCCGACAAAATTGTTTTACACTTACTTCCAGAAACAGTGAAGAGCAGAACAGTAAGAGGTTTGCGCAACTATTTTGTCAACATGTCTTAACCACGAATTCGAGTTATACAGCGAATAATAGCCCTGCTAAGGATTCTATAAAATTTAGATACATAAGGTACATTTTGGATCATTTTCATTGGCTCTGGACAAGAGAACAAGCATCGCAGCGAAAAAAATACCCTTTGCAAAAAGGTAGGAACATACTGGAAGCATTGAAAGTGTGTACTTACCAACAATGCTAAAAGTTTTCCTCACATCAATTACCCTGCTTCCAGTAGACAATAACCAGTCACCTAACGTAGCAGCGACAAATTGGAATATGAGAGCCGATAGATATGGTAACGATGATACGACACCATCCTTTGGAATGAAAAAGAAGGAAGGGTAATGTAGGGCATTGCTCGTGTAATCTTGAAGCTCAGAACCCCTGAAATATTCCATGGTCTGCATGAGAGCACGACTAACTCACAGATCGAAATCTAAAACAACCTCTAAGCTGATCCAAGTCAGCGCACGATCGTCAACTCAAAGTTCGAGCGCTAGCAGCCTCTGGGCAAAGGGCCGGCGTTTATATTAAAAAAGTTGTCCCTGGTGCCAGGGTTACCCTCCTCTCGGGGTCACCCTAAGAGAGCCAACTTTTCCAAGATTTCTAGTGAATCAAGATCGAGTGTTAAAATGAGACATTTGTACTTGCCTCGGTTAGAAGGTCTACCAGTAGGGTTACCCTCTTAGCTAAAAGGGGTTGCCCTTTTACCCGGGACAACTTTCTTTGTTTTGTCCACGTTGACGCACTGTCTTTGGGCAACGAGACAAAACCGGAGACAACTAATCTCTTGCGCATTGGATTCGATTGTTCCCAGAATCAAGGGACAAATTTTATTTCAAATAAACGCTCGGTATAGTTGGCGAGTAGGAGGGTAACCCAAGTGCCAGGGACAACTTTTTCCCATATAAACGGCCCCCTCATAAGTGAGGGTGCAGTTAGTGAATTTGCAAATGCAACCCTTACACCGTGACCTTGCCATACTTACTTCCAACACTTTAAAATGAAGAACTTCTTTAAGGTAAGTAGGCAAGCAGGTCAGGAAGACAAAAAATCCCCAGTTAGCAGAGAAGTACCCTATCACTATTGCGTAGACTGTAGGAGATGTTAAAATAGCGAGCCAAGGGGCGGAATGATTCTGAGAAGGAAAAATTTAATAGGATTAGCAGGATTGGATTGGGAATATCTTGTACTCTAATTGTGGTCAACACTGCAGCAAGCCTTTCGTGGTCTTAACAGTATAAATAATATCTATAGAGGCTTTGCACCATCACGTGACTGCAGCCATGACAGGAGGCAGAAATAATAGAATCTGGACTAAAAATCATTTGCATGAGAAAGAGTGTAGTTTCCCAGAGGGAAAAGATCCTTTGTTCCTGCCTCCTGTCATGGCTGCCATCACGTGATGGTGCAAAGCCTCTATTACTTAAAGTGCGCATTTTCACACGTGATATATGATCAAACGCGCACACATGGGTCTTCCATCCATGTGGTGATAATGCTGATTAGGGCCATCTGCCAATTTGTACAGGAATCACCTTTCACACTTTATTTTCAAGACCACATACACTGGCCCTACTATCGCTCTCACTTCAGATCAGTCAGGGCTGTAACTAGGGGGGAGCACAGGGTGCACGTGCACCCCCCCCCCCATCAGAGGAAAAGGTCCGCTTTTTATCACCATGTTTTTACTTGTTGGTTTGTTTTACAAAATAAGTACACAACTAATGCAGGATTTTCAACAACGAGATACTTGCATATGGGGAAAAAAAATGACATTTTCTAATAAAAATCAGTTAATACTACTCTTTATTCTACTTATAGGCTCATTTTTATTTGATGTGCACCCTCCCAGTAAATATTCTGGTTACGACCCTGTCAGTTCTTGAGGACCTGGGCCATTTTTGTATAAAGGTGAGATGACTTTGATTTTAAGTATTTTGTTAACGTTTCTGCTGTCCCACGGCTGTCCCCTTACCTTCAGCTGGAGGTTGTGGATTATCACTAATGACGCACCTTTAAAACTTTATCTTGTGATGACCCAATAGATGACAGGATGTAATTTTTCTCTTCTGCTGATATTCTAGGATGATTGGCTGGTTTGTCATAGACCAAGAAAAACCATGAGATGTACCATAATATACCCAACAAACCTTAGAAAAAGAATTGGTTAGAAAAGAATGAATTAGACTGACAGTGCGCATACAAGTTATATGAAGGAGAATGAGCGATGGAAAACGTGATACAACATCACACAAAGACCATTGAAATTTATAAAATTTGGGAAATGCCCAAAAAATATAAAACAAAGAAATCCCAACGGTTGAGAATTAAGCATTATTATCATTAATTCTAATGCCAAGATGTCCATTTATTCACATTGGTTAATCAAGCACGTCAGCATCATTTTGCTGCTCTCATTTACTGCGGTTTTCCGTTTTCTGCGAACTCAGATGTTCAACGGCTAGTGGATTTTTGCTGCCGTCAATAACAAAGATAAGAGGTAGGTACTGACTAATTAGCATTGATTGACGGCAGTGAAAATCCCATTTCACAACAAGCTGTTGAAATGTCTGAGTTCGCAGAAAAGGGAAAACCACAGTAAAGTTATGAAATATATGACAGAGAGATAATTAGATTACCAAATACATAAAAGACAGATGGCCATCCTCCAAGAAAATCTGTGTCGCAAAGCCAGCCTGCTATTGGCTGCGTTATGATGGTTCCTATGCCACACCCTGAAAACAGAATAAATAGGGGCATGAATGACATTGATTCGCCTTGTATCAATAGCAAAGGATGTTTAATTCAACATGATTTTATTGTGTACCACTATCACCACTTCAATCCTAGTTCCACTTTGAAATTATGGCCACTTTCTTAAAATGTACTGAGTGGATATTTCTATGTGTGAGAGAATGTATGAATGGGTTCCCTATGGAGCGCGAGGAGAGCACATGGGCACGCGAAAAGAGAGAGAGTGAGAAGTCGTGTGAGCGACAGAGCCAGGGGCTAACAAGTGTTGTAGTTAGTCAAATTTGAATTAAACCGTTCAACAGAGGAGTCGAGCCTTTATTCAAACTTCACACACTATGTACGGGCTTTCAGTTTACAGTGTGGCTACTATAACTGGGACCACTTAAATAGAACTAACCAATCAGATAACAGTAAAACTAGAGAGAGCTAGTACATTCTCGTACTCTGATTGGCTCAGTGGTTGACAATCTTGAGCTAAAGCTGCAATATGAATGGTTGACAACAATTTATCGACGTGGCCCCAGTTATAGTAGCCACACTGTAAAGATGGCTGTTTTACCAAATACATGTGAGCAAAAACTCATTTCTGCAAAAGATCAGGGGCGTATCCAGAGGGGGTCACAGGGTGCCTGTGACCCCCTTCAAATCTAACCATTGGTGCAGTGTGTGAGGATTTGTTTTGAATTATGATGTCATAGTCACAATTTGGTACGTAAGGACCCCCCCAATGAAAATCCTGGAAACGCCCATTAAGATGCATAAATGTATACAAATATGTTAAATGTGGTTATCCTTTTATACATTATTCGCCCTGTAAGTAACAGCTCAGGTCGCTACTGAAAGTATTTGGCAAGCTATGTCCAACAGGAAGGGAATATGGTTACCAGCAATTGTTATGGCTGAAAGTTTACTTCTTTCCAGAGGAGGAGCCCAACTGCTCCACATTTCTAGTACGACAGGGAATGTTACTCCCTGATGAAAGAAAAAAATATTTTCTCTCATTAGCAATAGCAGGGCTGTCAACTCTCCCCGATAATCTGGGAGTGCTCCAGATTTTGGACCAAATCTCCCGGTCTCCAGATAATACAAACTCCAATCTCAGCACAGTCATGATGCTTGGGACCAAGCCCAGATTCCAGGATGTAGGATGTTGGGGAGAAAAAAGACTGACTTTAACAGGGGCAGATACAGAAGGAAGGACTGCAGCAATAAGCAAAAGGTCCAAAATAGAAAAAAAATGTTGGTGGGGGAGGGGGTGTGCAACCCTGCACCCCTCCCCTGGATCTGACCCTGTTTATGGTGTCATAAACAGGCTGTGATGACAATATGAAAACGCTGTATGATTAATTTATTACCTGTGCCAGCCCTTCCATCACTCTCAGGGAAATCAAAGCACTTACACCATATTTAGCTAACAAGGGTGTCAACAAGGTCAAAATCGAAGAAATCAGGACAGCAAAACCCAAAGTGTGTTTTGCACCATACTTGGATGCTAACCATCCACCAGGTATTTGGGTCACTCCATAACCATAGAAAAATGATCCAAGAATTATACCTAGAAACATAATGGCAATACACTCTTCTTACTTCACTGGCATCTTGACATGGAGACGAGGCTATAAATACAGAATTCCATATAAGGTATTGCAGAAACTTCATTCACCACTTTTAATTGGTTCTCATGGGTCTCCTGCATTAATAGCCTCAACTCCATGTGAAGATGGTGGTGAAGTGAGAAGACTGCATGAAAAGGTCAATCTAAAGAAATGGTGGGTGCAATGAAGTATGTGGTGAAACATATATGGTATACCCTGGGTTTCTTCATTCCAGTCGAACTGCGTATGCTGAAATAAAATGTGAATTGTGTTGGTACCATACCATACTTTACCAAGTACTCTGCTGTACTTTACTATACCATACTATACTTTACTATACTCTGCTGTAGTATACCAACCCTGCCTTATTGATTAATAACACACATGGAAATACACCCAGACAGACAGTTAAAAAAACACAACAGAGAGACAATAAACTAGACGGAAAGACATTTAATTTTTGGAAAGGACTGTATATTTTGTATACAAGATTTAGGTTTTATTGAAGCAGTGACTAAACGTCCGGCAGTCAGAAAGTTCCCTTTATTTCTTTTTGAAATCAACCAATCTTTCTCTCAAAAGTTTTTATCTTTATCAAGAATCCCCAAGCGCTTCCAGAAAACCAAATATTTCGAGCTTTCTCTTTTTAGTTAACCCTCTACATAGAGTACGGGCGTTCCAAGTGCGACACAGAAAAAGTTTCGTACTCTATGTACAAGGTTAACTAAAAAGAGAAAGCTGGAAATATTTGGTTTTCTGGAAGTGCTTGGGGATTCTTGATAAAGATAAAAACTTTTGAGAGAAAGATTGGTTGATTTCAAAGAGAAATATAGGGAAATTTCGGACTGCCGGACGTTTAGTTATTTGAAGACCGTGCCGGCTGCCGGACGTTTAGTCACTATTGGGAAAATCATATCGTCATGCCAAACATAGCCTGCGTGCAGCCGAACGAAAACCCCGGTTTTTTAACCGGGGTTTTCGTTCGGCTGCACGCAGGCTAGCCAAACAAACATTACTGACCTTTGGAATCCTTCTTGTCAACATCGTTGTGTTACACAAACCTTCTCCTTGACATCCTGGGTTATTAAAACCAGTGCTAATACTGTTATCAGTGGAATTAACCATCACTACGAGGGCAACACTAAGATTCACTCGCAAGGCATACACAGCACAAAGTCCTAAGCAGCTCAATAGAGCCAGAGAATAACGGCAAGGAATACTGCATTTTGAGCTCGAATTGCGACTGTTTTCTCGAGAAAGACGAGGAAGAAGTGGAGAACTTTCGTCTTCCTTCATAAAAAGAACTATTCTAAAAATAGTAAACAATCTAGTACAAGGTAAAGAAATTCGACATTAAAAACGTAAAGCTTGACTGGAAATGAATCTGGATAAAAGATTCTAACATTTGTCATGTGATGCCTCCTTGTTTATAACCGGAAACGGAAACTCAACTACCGGAAGTGAACGGAAGAATGTAATTTGAAAAAAATGTTTCACGTTAAGAAATTACATGAATTGAAACTTTTATTTTCAATTTCACATTTCGAAATCCTCAATCTGGGATCGATATCAGTTTCTTTCGCTTCCGGTAAAATAATTATCTACAGGTATGAAACATCACATGACTAAAATTATTCAAACTGAGCTTTGAAGAAATGTTTTGATTGCGTTACGCTTCTTAAAATTGTAAACACTTGTATCATGGATGAAAGTTCGCCTCTAATTCCTCGTTTTTCTAGAGAGAATCGCAGCTCAAGTTCGAAATGCTGTATTTCCTGTCGTTACACAGTGACCTTCCTTGCGATGTTGGGCTTCTGTGTTATGTACACGATACGGGTTAACCTGAGTGTCGCCCTTGTTGAGATGGTTAACACCACTGATACGTACAATAACGATGGCTTACAAAGCACTGAATGTGGCAAAGAAGGATGTGATTATGTAGCATTGACAAGATCAGTCTCTCAAGTGAGTCAGTCTATATATAACCATCTTTATACAGAGACGCGATTTCATTATCATTGTATCGAAAGCTGTATCACACTTTTGCTTTGATGTTGGATTCTTGATTGCACGTTGCGTTCAGTTTCTTGAGTATTCTATAAGACCTTTCGATAGTATCACCGGTAACGTTTCGTGACTTTTACCCAGCTGCGAACAGAGGAAGTTTTTGACCCTAGAGAGGGACAAAACCTTCCTTTGCTCGCGGGGTGCGTGACTGTCAGCTGGCAGTGAGCGTGACATCTTGTTTTTATCCACACAAGCATTAGCAAGCATACCAAATAAACCATACAGCTATATATATGTACATATATCTACTATATTGCATCAAATAGACTCAAATGTGTACATATCGAGGGGGTAGGGAGTAAAGCATACACCTCAAGGGATAAAGTCTTTACAAGTTGGACTTCTTTATTTTGGGTGTGATTTTTTCCATTGATATAGGAAATAAGACTCTTTGTTTGAGTTACATTCATTTGCTTTTGGTACTAAAATTTAATTATGATAATTTATCTGGAATTCCTATGGATTTGGTAAACCATGAACCCTCAAAGCACAGGAGAGAATAAATAAATGACTTAGTACCAACACCGAGTCCAGCCCTTTTGCCCGCAAATGGTACGCATCAGCATTCAAAACCCACAGTGCTTATGAAATATAATGAAACAATTTTAGAATAAACTTTATTTTCTCAGGGTAGAAAATTTAATTGGAATGAAGAAACTCAAGGTCTGTATTGTATTAAAATTGACAAAGTGTAAATGCTAGATACCCCCATTGCTATGGCTGGGCGACTTATTTTGATTCAGTTTCCAAGTCTTCCTTGTATAAGCTTTTGCCTTGCCCATTTAGTCTATATTTCATGGAGATATTTTTTCACAAATCAGAGCCTCAAACCTCATCAAGTTTTATGGTTACTCCAGCAACTTCCAGACTAAACTCACTACTAATTCTGGAAGTAATCATTTCTAGGTATCATCCTTGGGGCCTTTTTCTATGGTTTTTTAGCCACACAGCTTCCTGGAGGATGGTTAGCTTCAAAGTGTGGCGGCAAAAATGTCTTTGGACTGGGCATATTGTTGACCTCTGTGTTGACTTTGCTGACGCCGTTGGCAGCAGATAATGGAGTTGCTGCCTTGATTGCTGTTAGAGTACTAGAAGGGCTTTGCCAGGTAAACAACAACAACAGTCACATCACAAGTAATCTATATGTGTAGATATCATAACCTTATGGCTTATACTTGTTTTCAATCTGAACTGTCTCAAGTAATTTAAGGCTTGGCATGAGAGACATACCAAGGTGTCAATCAAAGGGCTAGGCCTGTGCCATTTTCGGCATTCCACAGGAACCCCAAATGAATTAATTAAATAAAGTTGGATATCAACAAAAGGAAATTTGGAGGGCACATGTCCCCCCCCCCCCACCCCTAACAATAAAAATTCTAACAGTGGTTATTCATTGCTACAAAGCTAAGAGGAATCTTGATCAGAATAGGCAACTGTAGGCAATGGCGGATCCAGGGGAGGGTTGGGGGGTCCTGACCCCCCCTGAGGTTCAATTGATTGTGGTACCCAACCCCCCTCCCCATCATACCAGAGCATTTAATTGATTGTCTTATCCATGAATGTAGTTTTGCCAAACGTTTAATATTCGATCCCCCTCTCAATGTTTAGACTCCCCTTTCTAAAATTCCTGGATCCACCCTAAGTAG
Source organism: Phymanthus crucifer (assembly GCA_009858155.3). Classification (NCBI taxonomy): domain Eukaryota; kingdom Metazoa; phylum Cnidaria; class Anthozoa; order Actiniaria; family Phymanthidae; genus Phymanthus; species Phymanthus crucifer. The sequence continues at coordinate 10,163 of WUCR03116880.1, forward strand.
GACTCCACCTATCAATGTGCATCTTGCCTTTATAGTGATAACTTAATACTTTTTTCAATGCACTGTGCAAATAAAGATGTGGTGTTGCAACATGAAATTTGAGCTATACATGATATGTACTAAGATCACTAAGATGAAATAAATTTCTATTTATTTTATTCCTACGTACAGGGAGTAACATATCCAGCCATTCAGGTACTACTGAGTAGTTGGGCGCCTCCCCTAGAACGAAGCAAACTAACAACCATCACCATAGCTGGTAGGTATGATTCAAATAGCTATACAACAGAAATGTTCCCTAGATGATTTCTATGGTCCTCAGTGCTCTCAGCTTTCAAGTTACCCTGCGGGCAGAATCTCCTTTTACCTCCTCCACTGGTGAGAGAAGTGGAGGAGGTAAAAGGAGACTCTGCTTGCAGGGTACTTTCAAGTGTTTTGGAGACTAATAACTTTCTTGAAACAATAAGCCTGTGTGCAGCTGAATGAAAACCCTGGTTAAGGCTAGGAACAAGATTGGCTTTAACTCATATCTATATCACTTACCCCTCCAATCACATCCTTCATCCCTAGATAACCATTACCCCAACCCCAACCCCAACCCCTGGTTATGAGTCCACCTCTGTGGTATCTCTCATATCTATGGTTGATATGATATGAAAGACTTTGATTGGGAAAAAGAAATAACTGTGTTTTTTGTTCAACACAAATTCTAGCCCTCACCCATTGAGATGTCACTAATCTAAGGCCTACGGCAAACGTCGTACTACCCATGCGCCAAACTCATTAAAAACAATGGATAATGAGGCGGCATTCTTTGATGTAATTAATTTCGGTGCATAGAAAGTTCAACGTTTGTTCTAGGCCTAAGCTGCTCATCATTATTTTTTCCTAGGATGTGATATAGGAAATATCATAGCACAGCCAATAACAGGTTGGCTCTGTGGCTCAACTTTTCTTGGTGGATGGCCATCTGTCTTTTATATTTTTGGTAAAAATTCTTTCAAGCCTGGTTTTCACTAGCGATGCAAGCCGATGCAAATGCAAGAAAAGAGAAGGTTTTAATATTCTTGCGTTTGCCTTGCGTCGCTAGTGAGAACCAGTCTTTACTTTTAATATAGCTGCACCGAATATTTCTTTTTTTTGGGAAGAAAAAGGCACAGTTTCTAATTGCACACGACTATGCAGTTCATGACATTTGAAGGAAGTTCTCACTTGTCCGTTCTATACCACCATCTTCTAGAAACGTTGCGCGCACTTTCTTTCCAATATTCTTTCTCGTTGTAAGCGAATGTATACTATATCTCCAATTATGTTTTCAAGGTTCATTGGGAATCTTATGGTACATCTCATGGTTTTTCTTGATCTACGAGAAACCAGCCAATCATCCTAGAATATCAGCAGAAGAGAAAGAGTACATCTTGTCATCTATTGGGTTATCACAAGATAAAGTTTTAAAGGTACGTTCACTAGTGATTAACCCGCAAACTCCTGCTAGAGGAAAAGTGAAAGAGCCGTAAAGACGTATGAAAAAGGGGAGGGAACGGCCGTCTCTTGCATTGCTTACTATTCTACAGTTATTTTAATTACTAACCACAGCTCGTTTTTTAGACGCACTCTGTACCCTGGCTCGCTATTTTTACTTCTCCCCCAGTCTACGGAATCGTTATAGCGTTTTTCTGTGCAAACTTTGGGTACTACACGTTTTTAACCTCGTTGCCGACATACTTCAAAGAAATCCTCGGATTCAAGATTTTAGAGGTATATGTCACAATTAACTCCTAGTCTTAATTTTTATAGCTGCGCATCCAGTGGATGTTGTCAATGTAGCCTCGTATCCCTTCCCTCCGCGCTCCCATCTCCCTGATAATGCCAGATATATAGTACCATCTATAATTCCGGAGAGTTGTAACTGTGTGATTCCGTTGCGCCAAGCTCGCCTGCATGACCGTAAAAAATTAAACTTAAACGTTCTTCATCTCACGATTCGCGTTTTCCATCCATTTCAAAGGATGGTCTGTTATCGTCAATCCCGTATATGTGCTGTGCCGGGGTTGAAATCCTGGCATCAGTGATAGCTGATTGGCTAATATCAACTGGTAGCACGGTCAACAGTGTAAGGAAAGTGTTCAACACCGCTGGTAGGTGTGCTTTAGTACTTACAAATAGATATTCTGTATAAAAATTTGGTTTAGAACGTCTCTGTTGCCATGACGTTCGGTGGCACGTGCGGCGCAAACGTACAATCCTGGTCACAATTGAGTTGTCGCGTACAAAAGATAGACCCAGTTTTTGGCTGTTCTATCATAAAAAATATATATATCTCCTTAGTATAAACTCACTGAAGCCTCCTTTCCCCGTACAATGTTGCTCATATCACCGTGTCAAACATCCGAGCAGGAGACCCCCACGGTAACACTATTGCACGGGGGAGGGGGAACACAATGAATACAAACAGCGATTTTGTTACACAGTTTGTAGTCCAAGGCACATTCATATCAGATCTTTTCTCCAATTAACGTTTCCGTCACATTTTTTTCAGCATTTCTTGTCCCAAGCTGCCTTTTAATATCTGTAAGTTACATCGGCAGTGACGGCAAAGCACTGGCAGTTGCACTGATATCAGTTTCAATGGGTATTAGTGCGTTGTGCGAGTCAGGCTATGCTGTCAGTGCACTGGATATTGCGCCTCGTTACGTGGGGATCATCTCTGGTATTGGCAATACTATTGGATCAGCAGCTGGAGTTGTTGCCCCATTTGTCGTTGGCTGGTTGACTGAAGACAAGGTGAAAACTATAGAATATGATTAAGCAACAGTATTCGAAAGGGAAATGGGTCTTTGGCAATAAGTTCATCCCTCAAAAGGACTTCACACTGGAAAAACTGTGTCCTCTCCAGATCATGGAAGTCATTGTGACTTCCAACAAATTTCCATGATATTTCCAACCTTTTGGACCACTTCCATGGTATGAAAGTTTGTTGGAAGTATCATGGAAATTTATTGGAAGTCGAAATTTCCATTCTGGAGAGGACACGATTTTTCCAGTGTCAGATACGGAGGGGACATTTAGTGTTTATCAACCATCAACGCGCATCATTCATGGTCAGTTTTTTTGTCCTATTTTTGTAGCGCATTACTTGCACTCGATAGATTTCTCTTAACATGGCAGACAAAGTTTTGAAACCACGTTAACCAAAATCATTGAAATCGCCTCGAATTTTGAACGCACCGGAGAACAAAACTATGAAACACCACTAACAGCGAATTGATCCCTACCTGCTACTCAAAATAGGAAATACCCCGCGCACATTCTATGTCAATATTCAATGCTAGAAAACCTAATGTCCTGTTTTGCTGTATAACAAGTAGTACCTTTCCCCCCCTAGCCAACTCGTCGTCAGTGGCAAAAGGTGTTCTACATCACCGCAGTGATCTATGTACTCGGTGCATTGGGGTTTGTAATTCTTGCTAAAGGTGAAGAACAACCCTGGAACACACCCAATGATGAAAACCTGTTACCAGTGGAGACTGAAGATAAACAGTCACAACCAGACCTTCCTGTAGATAGTCCAAATACCAGTATCAACACTATATGACCCCCCCCCCCCCGGGCCCAGTTAACATCGAATCTAATGCAAGTGAGCAAAAACCACCGTTTACCTCATTTGAACAAGATTCCAAAAATGTGAAATTCCCAAGTCGTCTCTCGCGCGCGCTCAGCTGTGCAAGTCAGGTGGAATTTATCCTCTTGGCGTATTTCATACCTGCTAAAATCTTATTACAGCGCATTTCGGTTGAGCTTGGAACGACGAAGTTTTATCGATAAGTTTTCGTGGGAAAAAGGATGTTGTCAAGGCGAATTATTGAAGTTACTAGGGAAATTTGGAAAAAGCCCGTGCAAGTGTGAAATAGGCACGTGGACTTCCATCGCAACTTCGGTTATTCGCCTTGACAACATCTTTTTTTCCCACGAAAACTTATCGATAAAACTTTAGCCATTCCAAGCTCAACCGAAAAGCGCTGTATTTTGTAAAACGAAAAAAAAAAAAGAAAAAAAACGCAGAACAAAACAAAACAAAACCAATACTTTTTTAAAAAAGTAAATTAATATATACCATTTTATGTTTTATAGATGTTTATTGCTTCTCTTTTCTTATTACTCCACTTATTTCGCGTTTTTCTCGAATTTTTTGTACTCATAATTTTTTATAAACTATCTAAGTAACTTTATGGAGATGAAGATAGATAGAACGATAACACAGACAAGTCTAACGAAAAAAACTATTCAAGATAACGATACAGAAGAATCTTGGGTACTTTGAGCTCTGATATTGTGTCAAGAATTTGAAAAAATTACTAATACGATGATAGATTATCTTCGAAAGTATATTATACATTGTATTTTTGACACCTTTTGCTAGTTGGACTTGAAATGTCCTATGAACTGTCCCCGCCCTTTTCTTGGTGAATTTTGTTTAATCTTGTCCCTCGAGCCTGCGTTCCTTGTTGTCAGCACCAACCAGGAGCGCATGCTCAGTACAAGATTGCATTTCGAATAATGTTTCAATTCCCAGAGTCTCATCAAGAAAAAAAATCACGCTAAATGAACTAGAGGTAGTGCCATATGGCGATGGCGACAGGGACATCTCTAGTACAAGAGACTATCCCCTGGTATTACCAGCATGGTTAAGGAATGAGCAAAGCAACACGTAAGTCTTCAGAGGGGACTTGTCAATCAGGGAACAATTTGGCTCTGTTTAAACAAAGCCGAAGGTCTTAGTCTTGATGGCTAGTAGGAGTTTACTCTTCAGGATGGCCCTAGAAGAATACAGTGGGATGTAGAGTCTTGAGATACACGTGTTGGCTGTTGGTAGTTGATGGTCATGTGCGGGTTTGACTGTCACTGATGGCTTGGGTTGAAACCCTTCTTCGCTGGCAGGAAGGGCGGGGCTGGATGTCCAGAAATATACCTGTACGTGCACGCAAGGGGAAAAAAGAAATAACTAAATTAAAAAGTCATTTTGGTTTTGACTGACCATGCCTAACAGCAAAAATATCGAGAAAGAAGATCGCAGTGGCATCTTATAGGACTGTCCCCTGGTACACTGCACCCCATGGCATACTGGTTACCGAGTATGGCAGGCGTGACTGTTGTGTGAAGTAAGGCGTGCTGCACTATGTTCAGTTATAAAACACTCGGAGATTAGCAGAAGCGCTGTGTATTTTTTAAGAAGCACTAGGCACAATGTACTGCACGTCTCATCCTTCCACGCGTGCTTCATTGCTGAACACAATGACACCAATAAGCATCCTGATTGCTTACCATATCCTGTCGTTCACTGTTGCTCATCTTCTCCACTATCGACCAGAACCACTTCTTGAACTTCAAGAGTTTTTCGGCCCCAGCACCTTTGAAAGAACAACAGTTAAAAGTTCAAAATCATCTTTCATGTAATAAATAGCAAGGCAAATGAGTCCCTTCAATGGGGCAGATTCTTGGACAGAACATGAACTGTTTTTCCTTGGCGGTATCTGGTGTATCTTGGGTATGGTACAAGGTATGACAGGCAAAAGCAGTTCGTAGAAGAACTACACCACGATGCACGAGGTGGATCGGTTTTCCCACTAACGCAAGGCACCGCCCACCACGTACATGGTACAACATGCCGCGACATTAACAGGGTTCGTTCTGGGATTCAAATAGAGTATTCAAGGAGTTTTCAAGGGCCAAAAATTCATTTTTCAAGGAGTCTTTTTCGTTGTGTCACTTTACCAAATCATATTCTCTATGATAATTTCGGTCATTTCTAAATTATTCGAGATCTGCATCCCTTACTGTTAACCAGTGAAGTTGAAATTCAAGGAGTTTTTAAGGAGTTTAAGGGTAAACTTCTAAAATTTAAGGGCTTTTCAAGTGCCCTTGAAAACGAAAAATAAATTCAAGGAGTTTTCAAGGAGTAGCACGAACCCTGATTAATATAGATTCCACCGTCGTCCATCATTAAAAAGCATTAAGACTGTAAACACACTCAACAGATCAAATTCACTTGGTTTATGGAGTGTAGCTTGAGTCCACTTACCTCCTGTTTCATCGTTGAATGAGGTATAGTTCATCAGCTGTTGTACGCTGATCTCACCACAGCCATTCAATAGCAGCCTGAAGTCCTCTGGCGTTAGGTTATCAAGTGATGAAGATGGAATAACGTCTAGTACACCATCGCGGATACTCTGGATGTCACCCGAAAAAATAAGATTAACCACAGATTTTTATTGAAAATACGAGTAAAGGTAAATGTATGAGGCACACAAGGTGCGAACAATCATATGCAAATGCAATTGCAGATCGAAAATAGTAATACATTAGTCTAAAGACAAAAAAAAAACAAGATGCATCCCAAAAATGATAATTTTTGTGTACAATATCTGAAACTGAATGGAAAATAACATCAGAAGTAACTCCAAAGAACCCCAAACGAAATGGATTCTGGGATAGGCCTCATTCCTCCTGGGAGAGAACCAACAAACCACTCTAGTATCCACATACGACACCGAGTTGGGCGAATCGAATCCGAGTCGTCTTGATGAGAGGCGCGCGCTCTCACCGCTGCGCCAACCGCTTCCCAAATCGTAATCTATGTAAACCACCCCACTCACAATCATCACTCTTTTGAAATTTCGTAGTGCGATTCTCAAAATTCTGCAACACTCGCTAATTGCTAGGTTGCACGTAGCCTGCGTGCAGCCGGAAAATTTCTCGGAAATAACCGTCTGCGAAACAACGCCAGAATCCTTGTTCTTCGTG
>WUCR03117496.1:0-16939 GCA_009858155.3 Phymanthus crucifer
CAAGACCAGTTCAACATCAAAAGCGAACAAAGACCCATAACAATAGGTTTCCTAACCATCTCCCTCTAGTAACTATGATTGAACGCCTTGAGTGCCTTCGATGAGGATGAAGGCGTACGATCGAAAGAATAAAATAATGAAAAGACCTTCTTAAAAGATAAACGATCCGCAACAGCCAAAGGTTATTCAACCAGCGATGAGATCTATAATCTCAATAGTCGTGCATCGCTGCACGATAAAAGGTCATAGCCCATCTGTACTTAGCCAAATTAACTTCTTCAGACAACTAGGCATCAATGCAGGAACATAAACCCAACTGCGCGTGCGTAAAGATTACGATACCTCTATTTATACCGTTAGATATTTATATATATAGTGTATTAACCAAAAGATGCCATGATTCAGTCTGATAAGTGCGGCTTCTAGAAGTTGTTAATTAGTTCTTCCGTTCATATCATTTCGACCACTTGAGTTTTCAAGTTAGCAAGAGCCCTTAGGAGCTTCTACTCAAGAGTAGCAGGTGTATTCCTACCACGTCCAATGCTTTGCTCTGGCTTTCGATACCTTGAAAATTCTCTGACCTTGACCATTACAATGCTAGTTTCTTCGCTTTAGATATAGTTCATTCTCAAAAACCTTGATCAAGAGCTAGAATTTTTTAAAAGAAGTGCAAAGTTTCGTTCGTTTATTAAATAAATTTTCGACACGAGAATGAATTCGTCGAAATGGTCGCAGACACTTGGCCATGGACGTTAAAAGGCCAGCTCGAGTAATGTAGTGACAGCGAGATGTAATGATCAGTTCGCGTGTCAGCCGCATTTATCATAGACTCGAAGAAATATCTTTTCAATCTTTGTATCAGTTCAAGGTAAGGCATTGGCGGAATGGATGGAAAACAAAGAGTTTCAGTTCTTTCGTTTCGTTTGTTTTGTTTTATCTCTTTCTTTCTTTCTTTTCGCTGCCATCTTTTCTTGTTCCTTGTTTTTGTTTTCCTTGTCTTGTTTTGTAATGTGTCATTTTTAACAGAATATGCTTCATATGAAATTAGCAAATCATGTTATTAGAATTGAGTGTTTTGTAAATATTGGGAGAAAATGCATAAATGAAAAAAGACAGTTATAGTTGGTCAGTCAGAGAATAAGACAGACAGTAAGTCAGAACAAATAATGCATATATTATTTTAATAAAGTTTTTTCCCTATTCAAACATGACGGCTGTGACGTCACACGGTGTAGACAAGCAAAATTTTTAATCAATTATATAATTAGTTTTCAATAATTATCAATAACAAATGCTGAGCATTCCTTGTTTTAAAATTTAGCGCTTCTTTCTTAGACTTGTTATATGAAATGTCTAAAAATCATTGTTTGACTCCCAATAAGTTATTTTGGATTGAATATGAAGAATATGTGGACCATTTCCTCTGTAGCCTCATTCTGGCGTTTTAATAATATATATCCCTTATACCTTTATATTCACTTTTACTGTCATTAACCAGGTGATTATAGAAAATCGCGCGCTGTGATTGGTCGAGCACTTAAATCCGGCTATTTTGCTATACTCCTCTACAGGGATTATGGGATTGCGCGCTTCGATTTTTGATACGTTCATCTAGTAACACAAAAACAACAATAATTTTAAGAATAAATTGACGTGTTGTAGTAATCACCAGCATAATGATACTAAAACAAGGACTCACATAAGGCTCAGTGATTATCGATGGTTATTAACCTGTACTCTGATCTCGGTAAATATTCACCAATAATCACCTAGACCTAGGTGAATTATGTTGATGTAAATATAACATGTACATTTTTTATCTCCAACTCTTTGAAGTTATGTCCATCAATATTTTCCATCACATGTACTCAAAACCGTTGCTTTGCTTTAAACACGAAGTTTTACTGCTATACAACTGATGAGGGTGGCTATATTCATCCTTAAATGGATGTACCTTTAAACTAATTGAGATTTAAAAGGGGTTTAAGTGAGGAGGTCAATAAAGACAAACTACGTGGGCTAACGGGATTCCCTACCAGTCACAGCCTGTGTGGATACTAAATGGATGCTGGATATCTAGGGATTAGTAGTTGTTATCAAGCTTTTTATCAACCAAACTCTCAATTGATTCTACATTATGTTGTTTTATTTCAGTGAGAGGACATAATCTACAGCAAAACGGAAGGGGGAAATACGCAAAGAGTAAATACACAAGACAGTGACTTCATTCAACTGAAGGTAGTAATTGTATTAATAGTTTGGCTGGACGTCTGTCCTGAGTCACAACCACTGGAAGATCCGTAAAAAATATTTTACTGAAGAATACTGACATCAGAAGCATAGCAAGAAAGAAGACTTCTTACTTGGAACAAAAAAAAAATATTCCATGTCTGCCATTCTCTGAAAATTAATGTTGAGACGTGAGTAAAAAATTCAATTTTCAAGAAGGAATACTGCAACTTCAACTGAGTTTAACTGCCCATTTTGTAACTGAGCGAATTTCACTGGAAGGTTTACAACGACTATTCACTGTAAACGTTATTGTTGAGAAAGCTCTTCAAAAGGTTGCAAGTCATTTTTCATACCTGCTCCTTTGCAACTAAAACTAAGTTCATTTCCAAGCAAGGAATGGTTTGAGTTTGTTCTTACTGCAATGAATAACTCCACAGCACTCCAGCCGACTCAATCAATTCCACCGGCTCCTTCTCTTGAACGAGATATAACTCTAGGGTTCTTTCTGGTTACTTTCGTCATTGGCTCCATTGGAAATATCTTAGTCATCATCATTGTCGTTAAAAAACGTACCAAAAGGACCGCTAATGACATCTTCATCATGAGCTTGGCGGTCTCCGACCTGACATTAATATTATTCCTTCCTCTCCAGATATGTGACTTATTCGAGAAACTCCCTTATAATGTTTTTACTTGTAATTTTGTTCGTCCGCTGATGACAGTGACATTCTTCGTGAGCATCTTCACGTTGACAACAATGGCTGTATATCGCTGTAAAGTCATTCTGAATCCTTTCAGACCAGAGATGAAAGAGCTAACAGCACTGTTGCTAGTGTTGATACTATGGATAGCTTCGTTTATCATTGTGCTACCGTTAATGATCGTAAATAAGCCCTTGCCAGGTTACTGCCAAGAAGACTGGCCATCAACAGTACATCGACAAGTGTATACCGTAGCACTGGTTCTACTGCAATACGTACTGCCACTCTTTATCATCGCTATTGCCTATATCAGAATAGGACTCGATCTGTACCGAGCACGATTGCCTCGCAGAATGTCATTCAAACGCAAAAGCTCTACCAAAGAGATTGGAGCTGCAAAAATTAACTACAAAGCAAGAAGGCGCGAAAACCAACAAGTTATCAAGACGTTAGCGACTATAGTCATTATGTTTGCGGTATGCCTTCTTCCTGGTCAAGTCCTTTGGCTTGTTATGGATTTTGGATCCGAGGAACAGAAAAAATCCCTCGCGATATGGGTCCGAATCAGCATCATATCGTCTGTTTTTAACAGCTGTTTGAATCCCCTCGTCTACGGAACCCTAACAAGACAATTCCGCCGTGGCTACATTAAATACCTTTCTTATCTATTATGCTGTTGTTCATCGAACATTGCTGTAAGAAGACTACGGATGATGAGGGATGATACCTCGAAGACGGATTCCAGAAAGCGAGCAAGTTTACATCTTATCGACAAAAACCCCGTTACGACTTCCACCTCATTATCAAAGAAAAAATCCAATGGGATTCGCTGTTATTTAAAACTGGGAGCGAATGGAGCTTCGGAAAATGGAAGTGCCAGAGATCCCAATGGCAATGGCGACAAAGATGAAACAATTGTTTGAAAATCTCCTTTATTCATACAAAATAAAAGTATTTTAGAGATAATTTTAGAATTATATATAATAAGATATGTTTGTTATTTACGATGCGATGTTAGTGATACTTCGTACATGTGTTGTTGAAGATAAGTCGATGCTGACCATCCTACGTACGTGACTTTGTAAAGTAATACAAATGAAGCTTTCTATTTCTTCAAGTACTAATCCACTTCAACACTGTCGCCTTCGATTTATTTCATATCAATTACCTAAGATTGAAAAAATTTAAGCAAATCATCATAATTTAAAAGATGTCTCAAAAATAATTTTTCGCGCATGCGTATAATAGATCTCGAAGCTTTTAAAACTAATCAATTACTTGATAATGATATGTGTCTGGTGACTCCCAGGTCGCCGAGGCAAGTTTATTTAATATTTATTGGCTGAAAATTATGACGTCATACTTATGTCGTAGCTAAGCACATGACATCACGTGACGTTGTCAGTGCAGCTTTGCTCATTCATTGACTAGTTTGCTATGTTTGGTTTAGAAAAAGAATAAAAATAAAAGCTCCTTGCGTCCAGAGTATTTGTACTTGAGTAGCTAATACCTGCTTGCTCAAAAATTATGGTTGCAGGTGGGCTCAACCAAACCCTATACTTGCACCAAACCAACATATTTTTGCTATGTGTAGTTTCTCACTGACCATTGGATAATTTCTATTTTGGGGGTCGTTTCAAAGAGGGAAAAATTGGGCGAAAAGCCAGTCTGAATTACAATATCTAGACTAGCATAGCCAAGCTTGATATTCATAGATGATCGTGCTACCAGCCATCTCTACCAGCTCCTTTGATATAATGGGATGTAATATCGACACAGATAAGAACCAAATGGAGCTTTCAGTTTGGAAATGTCGCTAGAGGGCACGGCAGGCTAGTGATCTGTTCAATAATCCGTGTATGGCTTTAACAACATGAAAGATGTTGTTCCAGATCGTTGTCACGAGAACAAGGTACTCATACCATATGGCAAGAATCCGCCAGAAAAAACGAGGCTCATACTACCAGATGTAAGTAGACATTCATCTATTCATTTGATTGATCTTTTCATTTCTTTCTGTGTTCATTCATTCATTTGATTATTTTTATTTTGCTTGCCGTGCTTTGTTTTGTTGCCGTTTTCCCCCAACAAGAAGCATCGATTTTAGTTACATTGTTTTCGTGCAAACAAAGTTAATGTAAGACAACGGGAACTATACATCTCCATATGGTTGTAGATCGCTGTGAAGCCCCTTTATCGTCTTTCAGGTTTGATTATCTTGCGAATGTCACTGGCAGTTGAGTACCTTGTGTCTGTAATTTCAAAGCAATTTAGTAGTGCTTCATCCATTACCAGATTACCACTACTTTACTGGTCACTAGCGACTTGTGGTTAGGCATTTGTAGGATTGGTGGTTAGGGTGGCGCTGTTTGCTTCTTGAGATTTGAGGATTTGATACTCCCACACTCATGAAAGACTGAAAGAAAGGAGGGAGGAAAACAAATAAAAGGGAAAACGGAAAAAAAATGGGAAAATAAAGAGACAGTGAAGAGATGAAAAATAAAACAAAAAGGAATAAAAGAAAGGAAGGGAAATGAATGAAGAAAAGCAAAGAAAAAAGAACGAACGAAGAATAGAGAAATGTAAAAAGAAAGCATATTTAAAGTCAGCAAGGAATCCACTTTTATTTACCCATTAGTAAACAAAATGCAGCCATCAATTTTTCCACCTTTTGTACCTGATTCAAACACATTCTAGAATTACCTTTACACTACGGCTAGGACCACTAGCAAAATGCCCTCAAAAGAAATTGTTCCAAGTAAGAGAATCGTCTAGAATTTTGTCACACTCTTTTAATCTAAATTGATCGTTTCTGATAAGGCGAAACTTTCGAATGAAACATCCGTGTATTTTTCGCCCATGATAGTTTCTACTTCGAATGGAATGATCGGTGGCGGAACATCAAAGAAATTCAACTCGCCCAAATCTTCCAATTGCTTATTTTACGTCTAGTAGGGGTTTGAAATATGTAAACATTTGCCTTATTTATTTGCTTTATTTGCTTTCGTCCGATGTTTATTTTGAAGTGAAAGTAATGGACTGGTGTGGTATATGTTGTTATATATTGGTTGATCGAGCGAGATCGTCTATAGGAAATGGGAATCAGATATATGCTGCTTGCTGTAGATGACACAAAGCGAACGACCTCTAAATGCAGGTAAAATTGATTGATTAGCTATAGCAAAGAAGGACATGATATGAGAAGGAAGAGAAGGAAAATTCTATGGGAAATAAAAAAGAAAGGGAAAAAAACATTGAGAATGAAAAGAGTTTGTACAAGATAGGAATAAAAGAAAGGAAAAAAGAAGAAGAAAATACAAGTTGAAAAAGGATGGATGTATGAAAGAGAGTCAAATAATAGGTCCTTACGCTAGAACTTCTCATAAATCATACTTTTTTGTTAGAAAAACCTTAAAGAAAGAAGTAAACCGCATTAGTCTGCTGAAATAGCTTGCGGCCAGAAACAAAAATCATCTCATTTTCACAGATGTGATAGATCTGGTTTATTCTCCTGCTTTATTACATTTTCATGGCGGCTGATAATCTAACAAGACAACCAGATTATCTTAAAAATTCAAGACAAATTTTATAGAAATAAAAAAAATTTTAGTATTTGGGTCATGCTTACTGGATATTTTGAAAAATCGTCCATAGAATTTGCAATAATTGGTTTGAGCAAACACTTGGTTGATTCTAATGCATATAGTGCCAAGTCTTGCCATAAAAGTGTGTTTTGAAATTGATTGATTCACAATAAATTGCGGTATAAGCATCTCTAAACACTGTTATAAATGCATGAAGATGTCAAAATATAGCCCGCCATGTCATGGAATTTCTCGTTTCGAACGTTTTGGTGATCTTACGTTTTTCTCGCGAAATTACACAGTGAAATGTATTTTTTTTGTTGTTGTTGTACACTTTTGAGTACAAGGTATGAATGATTAAGACCTTTTGAAAAAAAAAAAAACAAAAGTAAGATTTTGATTGAAATTTTCCTAAGTCATTTTGGCCATCTTTTTCCTGTGACTAAACGCATTCACGTGGATTTCTCTCCAGTGCTGGTTGATTTGAATAAGAATCCGTAAGACTTTCTTGAGCAAATAATATAAGATTGTGGTACCAATATCAATGTTAGGAAAGAAACTATTGAGGTGATCTTTCATTTCTTTTCTCCCGCGCGGAAGAAAGGAGAACGTTAAGAGAGACCCGCCCGGAAAGAAGAAATTGTCTTGAAAGGTTGATAAGAAAAATAATGCCCAAGGACAAATTGTGCTTCTCGAATATTTGATAACAAACACAACTAAAAACAAAAGAGGAGAAACGCATTGTTTTTGTAGCGGGCATGCGCAGGAGCTGCGTGACAAAGCATATTTGATGGAGTCAGTTAATCTATGTTAGGTGTGGCATATGTACGATACACTGGAAACCCAAACAACAGTACTAGTATCATTCATATTTCTCTGTGACAAGTTGTGCTTATGGTTTGTTACGTCAGTCCCATAGATGTAGTCTAGAACTATTCCAGAAAAGATGGTCATAACAAAAGAGGAAAAGGGCAATAGATCATTTTGATATCCAACAATAACTGGAATAAATTTTCTTTTTCGATTTCTATTTTGAGAATATCAAGCGTTTTTTATAGCATCAAAACAACTTTCAAGGTTTTGACTACATTTGCCTTTATTTTCACATACTTCCTCCTACAATTGACTTTCACCTATCGCTTTTTGCCGTTGGCGATGACAATAATATTTTTGAAACGCTGTGGTATATTATTCTAAATGTGTTTAGGTTGACTTAAGAGGATGTTGATTTCATTTTAAGTGCAATTAACCACAAAACCACCTCAAAACATGAATAAACATCTAATATACTTTGGCGGTTTCTAACCTCCCCTTGCAGAAAGTACGCATTGCATCTTTTTCTAGAACAAACATTGTCACTGATTCTGGCACAATTTGAAATATTGCCATAAGCCCAGCCGTTGATAAATGTTAAATAGGACGTTCCCACAATATGGTTTTCTTCTTTTCGAGCTTCAGGAAATTCACAATGCGCTGTAGTCTAACTATGACAGCATTTGTTCCTCGCGAGATAATCTTTTCTGCAATGTAGATATGAGATCGTTACCAGGTTCGTGCAATCATATGGTATAAATGGAGGAAATCGTGGATTATTTCCTGGTAATGACACCTGGGCTAATACTAACCATCTACAAGGCAATATTAAGGAAAATTCGGGACTATAGGCTCCAGCCCTTTTCCTTTTTCATGCTGAAAATATTCATTTTTTTGTTAGTTCGTTCGCCAATCGTTTTTAGCGCACGTTTGCTCAATCAACGAGCTTTTCTCTCGATTTTCCTGATGCAAGTCTGACTGTAAAGTGCTCAATATGCTCAGTTGAGGTGTGATTTAGAGGACTGACTTTGAGACTCACGTTTTAATTGATACACTTTCATCTTGACAAATACAGGCCAACTGTGTGTAAACAACAGTCAAACACTTTGACAGAGGCATTAGTCAAGTATTAACCTTTAGATATCTCCAGTCTAGCATTACACGGACAAATCCATGTGATGTGGATTCTTTGTTCCTTGTTGGCCAGTGACTTTAGAATCACACCGTCAATATCGCGTTTAAAAACTAAACACATTGTCTGGCATGGATCGTCTTTGGTAATCAAAAAGCGATTGTAATCAAAAAATCACAGACTTTTTGGACTATAAGAACAATTATGTGATACCGATCCTTTAAAAGCAAAGGTTGTAATTAAGCTGCAGTAATCCCATGTTTCCTTGACAGTAATGTTGTGTGTACGCTGGACAGTCTAATGATGTGATTTCGGGGTGTACCTGATTAACCCATTTAAACACACCTGCGCAGTCTTTCTAGAGTCATTTACTCTCAAACGCCCTACAAGCGTCAGTCCGTCTAGGAACGTAAAGTAATCAGAAATAACTTCAAGCTCTTTTCTCGGGTAAGTTAGAAAGCTTCAGTTTCGGTCTTTTTAGTAGTGTCAAAATTGATTAATTGATTCCCACCTTGGTCAACACCATGCGGTTTTCAAAATCGACCATTTTGTAGAAGAGTATAGTATTTGAATAAGGTAGAAAAAAAAGATAATTATAACAAATGAAAGGAATTGATTTAGATTTAAATAATCTTTGATACTTTATCTCTTTTGTTATTTTTGTAACAAAAAAGGTCGATTTTCAATATAACGGTACTACGATCTTTCAAACCCCCTGCCTGAATACACAAAAAGAAAGCCATTTTTTGAAAAAAATAAGACTTTGAAATGGTAATTTATTATCTTGAAAAGCTAAAACCATGGCGCCAAGCCGTGATCATAATGACAACGAATTCAAAGACTTTTGGAACGGCCCTTCACAGAAAGAAAAAAAGAAAGAAATCCATTAGGATAGATGAATGGTTTTTATTACTTTCGCGCTGGATATATAAGATATTGCATTTATAAATCAGGCACCCTTGCTCTGATACGGTGGACCGCACCAATGTTTGAACTGTGGAATATTACTGGAGTCTGCTTGTCAGGATCACTTTTGCGGAAATCAATGAAGAAAGAACCCAAATAGAGACGTTCCTTTTTTGAAGAATTGGTAAGAGTTATTTGAAAATTGCTCTTATAAGCCTATCCAAACATCTCGCATTTTTTTCTAGCGCTCTTTGAATATGGTATTATTTAAGATATTTAGGCCTCAAGAAAGTAAACAAGCCTGACCTATTTCTGCAAATGCAAAATCTCATTATCCCCCAACACCAAGACCCATAGATGTAACACCTCGTTTTATTACAAAACATGAAGATATCTCTTATCTTTATTCTGTAAGGTTATTTCAAAGCGGTTATATTCTATCAAATGATCAGATAGCAAGAAAATAGCTTCCTTACGGTAATCAACGGAGGGGAAAAACAGATTTTAATAATTCAGAAGCTAATACATTTCTTAGCAAATGAAAATTACTCAATGAAAACAGCGCAAACCCCGTTAAAATTTCCATCGACAAAGAGATAACAATAAGGATCTTTCGAATCTCTCGTCACCGTCTCAGTATATTACTATTTTCTTCTATCGTTCAGTTTCGCATTAACTGATAATTGGACGGTGCTTTTGTTGTCAAGGTTCTTGGAAGATTCGACGGGATATTCGTATTTATTCCTGCGCTAAATTTTGCAGGTTTATATTTGACTATTAGTGTCTCTGTACCAACTATCTATGGTGAGAAGAAATGAATTGGCTTGTTGCTTAAATTAACATTCCATAATTGTTTTACTCTGGTATAATCGTTATGTGTTTTTCCCTTCGTTTTCAATTTTTTTTGTGTAGATAAGACAGTCCTGACGTTTAAAAAACTTCAAGAAAATGTCGAATCTCTTGTTGGCAAGGCCTGACAAAACCTAAGGCCAGAAAAGACAGACTGTTTATTTAGAGCAGCTTGGCCATATTTCATTCCCTTCAAGAATTGTCCTTTGATTCTTTTCCTGAAAAACGACGCCACAGCCGAGGATATCAAGGGCGGCAATTCAACTCGAAAGTGAAGAAAAAACTTTTGAAGATTCATTGAAAGGGAAACAGCAGTGATAAACCTGCGAATAGGACTGGTAATCAGAAAAGTGAAGATAAGAACGAGGACAACGAACTAGGACACCTGAAGGGAAGCTGAAGTCAAGACGACAAGTTAACGTCAATTGGAAAGAAAGCAAGAAAAGAAAAAAATCAACATCCACTTTAGCTCTACACATCATTGTGAATATGTAAATGACATTAGCATGTAAGCCATCTGCTAATTACTCCAGAATCTATATCCTGGTACAAAACGGGCCTTCTAGAAAGTACACTATCAGATCTCAAGAACACATTGAAAAACTAGATGAAGATGAATATTACTAGCAATGCCAGTAACACCAGTTCAAGTCCAACGTCTGATTCAGCAGAAAGAAATGTACGATTGAGTTTTTACGTGGCAACCTTTGTGCTGGGAGTCATTGGTAATGTCCTTGTGGTGGTGATACTGGGCAAGAAGAACAAGCGGTCCATCCATGAAATGTTCATTTTAAACCTAGCAGTTTCAGACTTGACATTTATTGTGTTTTGTTTGCCTGTGAATGGCTATGAACTCTTCGAAGCCTTACCTAAAATGGAGTTTTATTGCCGAGTGGTGTATCTCATGCAGACGATCAGCTATTTCATAAGTATCTATACTATTACATCAATGGCTCTTCATCGGTGCTATGTGATTGTGAACCCTTATAAGCCTAAAATGTCCACCAAGTCGGCATCTATTTGGATCGCATTCATTTGGTTGATATCCCTAATCATTGTTATTCCAATAGCCGTTGTTAATCAGTCGGTCAACGATGAATGTCAAGAGAAATGGCTCGACCCGTATCACGCGAAGATCTACACGGCTGCTCTCTTCGTTCTGCAGTTCCTTATTCCATTGTGTTTGATTGCAATTGCCTACCTTTGGATAGGGATTTACCTAGTCACCAATAAAGGCCCGCAAACATCCATTGGGGGAAAACGAAGAACCGCAAGTCATCAGAAAAGACGGAAAGAAAACAAACAGATCATCACAACGCTAGCTGCTATAGTACTTTTATTCACAATCTGTTTGTTACCCGGCCAGATCGCTTGGATGGTACGGGACTTTGGAACGCCGAAACAACAAAGCGACATCGCCGTGGTTTTTAAGTTTTCGGACATTCTCGACTTCATCCACGCATGCGTTAATCCTATCATCTATGGACTGCTGACCGATAAGTTTCGGAAGGACTACAAAGACGTACTTACAAAGATTTTCACCTGTGGGAAAACAACGGTGGCGCCTGGTGTGACTGATACCACCTTACACATGGAGCCCAGTAATAACAGTGGAAGAGGGGCAAATATTGAACTGCCGAGTGAGGTGGATTCTGAAGATGTTAAAGGATCTCCTGAGCAATCAAATGGACAAGCACCATGCAAAAATATGTATGAGGATTATAGGCTGTGAATCTTAAACAGTATGTTTGATTCTCCCATAGAAGAGCTGACAAGCAAAAGTAAAAGTTGCTGCATCGTAAAATCGAGAAAAAAATCGATATAGCCATGAATGCAATGCAACTTCTTCAGAGTGCGCCATTGTTCCTGGATCAGTCTGATGTATCGAAAGACATTATAACTGAATATGTGATCTTGAAGGTTTCAAAGTCGCACAATACTTCATGTATGGTACAAACGCGTGGGTTATTCAATACATTTATTGATAGGAATGAAATAAAGAGCATACACGACGTTCATATATATGTTTCTATAGCAATCTCGCGGTATTCAGAGATTTGCTGATTATTTTACGATCTTATTCCAAAACACCTGCATGTTATCGATTGCCGCACAACGATTATTTATAGATTAGTTACCGGTATCGTATCCATCAGGTCTTTATCCATCCTCGGGCACCCAGGGGTAATATTCTGTCGCTCGTTCCTCACTACCAGAAAAAATACCCCTGGCAACGGAGTCTGTTGGAGCTTGTTCCCGAAGTCGAAATTCAAAATGACATTCAAATAATTAAGCCTTTGTCTAGCCATCTTCATTCTGATTGGTGGACCTTAGGAGGTCGACCAATCAGGAAAGTGTTGAATGTCGACTCCAGCAGACTCCGTTCCCAGGGGTATTTCTTCTGGTAGTGTGGTCTTTATCATATTGTACCCAACAAATGCAGAATAAAGGATACGAAGGAAAAGAACCTTAGAAATTAAAATGAAAGTTTCAGCAGCTTATTATGCTTAAAATTCTAAGCTAGAAAATAAATTTTAATAATCTATAGAGTTTTGACCGGTAACATGATAAAGAATTTTTGAATATAATGTCCGATTTAAATTGAATAATCAATTATTAAACGTTTCAAAGAAGTCACAGTAGTCAGGCATTATTTTGAATTCTTGTTTATATTTCACGAATTCAATCATATCAACTAAGAAACATACGGTCATCAAAAAAATAGTCTTCGAAAAATATCAAACTTGTGCATTGAAATTGTTAGCTGTAACGGAAGAGATTTCATTATTCTCTAAAAATGAAAATAAGCAAATAAAAATTGCCACGTGACTAAAAGTGATATTGGGAACCATTTTTAACAATTAGTCCTCGAGTCCGAATGGTCTACGAGTGAATAGCCCATGAGGCCAAAGGCCGTATGGGCTATTCAAACTCGTAGTCCATGAGGCCGAGAGGTCTAATTGTTTTAGTATTCACCAACATATTGGGTCAAAGGTATATGAGACTAAACAAAATAAAGAGAGAAAAATGTTTTATTGATATTATATAACAATAAAAACTGGCGCTTCCTCTCAATTCGGGCTATCACCAATAGTCCGAGGTTAGGGAGCCAATCAGAATGTAGGATTTGTAATAGCCTTTATGTTGGTGAATACTAAATGGTTTTATGCTTAGGTTGGGAAGGACGATCAGTCCTGTGTATGTAGTCGCTATAACACGAAGCGAACATACGGAACGGCTAACTAAAACGTGACAGACAGACCACCCAACCGACAGAAAAACCGACAAACCCAAGACATGCAAGAGGAAATAAAGAAAAAGGGAGGGACGAAGCGAGGAAAAAAAGCCAATGATTCCCAGATTACACAGCACAAGACCTAACATCAAGTAAAATCCGAGTTACTATAACATTGGCACAAAAAAAAAACACGAATCTGTACAAAACATAGTAACATAATATACATACATAAATATATATTAAAACATCAACTTTAAACAATCTGACATTAAAATTACAAAAAAATGTAATAATTACATTATCGAAAACAATAAATAAAGTAACGCGAAAAACGTAAGGATAGTAACCGATAAAATCCACTAAAATCAAATTACGTATGAAAAAGTTGTTAGTTTGAGATGATTGAAATGAAACAAAATAACACGAGAGTAAAATACCTGGAAACGACAGCCGTCAACACCAAGTCACGTCGTTTTTTGGTGCCTGCCTTTTCGTACGGTTGACACTACGAACACGATTGCTATTTGCAGTCGGGCAAATGTACTTCTTCATTTTTTCGAATAAATTTCTTATTGCTTGTCTATACTGGCGATTCAAAGCCGAATAAATAAACACATTGATAACCTGATTCATCATGGCTACGATAGTGGTGACAATGTCTACAGAAGGAGAGATTTTGAATCCAGGCTTCCATATGACCATAAGATTGACGATGGTGAATGGTGCAAGAGTTGTGTAGTAAACAAAAACAATCACACAAATCGATAGAGTGATTTTCCTTTCACTAAGCTCACTGGAAAAGTCCTGTCGTCTTTTCAGCCTGTTGCTACTTTCAGGCGTTGACAGCGAGAGTTTACGGACATGATTGAGTTTGTTTTGGCGAATAGTGAGGTAAATTCTCCAATAGCAAAACGCCGCAGCCAAACAACATGGAGCAACCAAAGTGTAAAACGTTATGATGTAGGACAAACTAGTCGAGTAGGACAAATAGCAAAAACCACGGGCTGGAACATACTCGTACTTTGACCACCCAACGAGTGGAAGACTCCCAAAGGTCCCTGCAAAAATCCATAGTGCTACCAGAAGGAAAAGAGTCCTATTTTTGGCTCCAAATACTGAACGGTATGCGGCAAGATTGACAGTCACGAGATACCTATTGATGCTTATAGCACTGATCGACAAGGCAGACGCCACACCAAACGTCATAACAGCGAATCCGTTCACTTGACAAGCAGTTTCCCCGTAAACCCATTTGCCTTTAGCTAATGAACCTATCATAATAGCAATGCTCCACAGAGTGAGGATGTCTGCAACTGCAAGGTTTACGATCAGGGCATTCGCTGTTGTCTTCAGTGTAAAGTTGATCAACGTAACCACAATCACCAGTGTATTCCCTAGAATCCCCGTTAGAATTAGCATGGAGACAAATATTATTATTCCTGCTGATTCTCTTTGGCTCCAAGGATTTTCACTGATTTGTAATGTCTCATTTGTCATGTTACCGTACATCTGCGTCATAGAAGGACCCATCATTGTGTTCAACGTTTCGTTGAAATTTCTCACGCCAAAGCTGCTAAAACATCTTCTGTTAAAAATGTAAAATGCTTCTGTATTCTTTCATCTACAGAGAACGATGCTGCCAAACCCAGAGACGAGCTGAAAGACGAAGGAATTGTATAATTGTATATCCCTGATTAAGATCTTTTAAAACAACATCAAAGCCATTCAGGTTTAAAAACAGGAAGCTTGGTATGCCTTGAGGACTGATTTAATTCGCTGTCCTCAGCAGGTTATTTTCGAGCATTCGCATATCTTTACAATCGACTTGTACGCGTGGTTTGCTTTCCCAGCACTTGGGCTTTCAAAACAACGTTTGTTATTCAGATTTGAGTCAATCATTGGCTTCTAAGGCTAATCTGCTTGACCGCACACAACCTGACGCACGACCACCCTCAGGGGTTTTAGCTAGCAGCGGAGGGGATGGTTAGCGTTTGGGAGCCAAAAGTAAATTGGAAATCCCTTTACACATTTCAGTTGTCGTTAATACTAAAACTTTCTATGCAACTTTAACAAATCTGAAGTTGAAGGTATGCCTTTCGAGTCTAGGACTAAATGACGAGATAATCGATTAGTTCTTTATTAATGTAAATTATTTGAAAGGAAAGACAGGAATATATAGAAGTACTCTCCTGTGCTTCGAGGGTTTTTCTCCGGGTACTCCGGTTTTCCTCCCTCCTCAAAAATCAACTTCTAAATTCTAATTCGATCTTAGAATCAGAGGGCCGTATGTTAGATAACTCTTCGGGTTAATACGTCTCTACCCTCTTAAAATAATGATGCTTTACTTTACTTTACTATGACCAACCAGTTACGATATGACAATATAATCATCATCTTTATTCCTCATTTTATTCAGTTCATACACCATTGCTTGATTTTAGTCGTTAGTTCAGACCCACGTTAGAAACAAATCAATATAAGTTGTTTCTGATTAATTTTCTTGAAGCAAAAAAAAAAAAATGTTGTGAAACAACATCCTTGCACTCCAATTGTTTTCTGCTTTATTTCTTCCTCGTCCAGTACAAGAAATTTTTAAATGGTAGCTCAGACATTACTTTGCCAGCCTGACTGTAATTGGAACGAACGAGTTTCTCCACCTTCTGCCTTATTTTCTCTTTGTCGGTGCAGTCATTGTTAACAATGAGTCCGCCGTAAGAGATGAAGTGTTCTATGGCTCCTATTTCATCCATGGCATCATTCTCTTCCACAGTCATACTCTGTACATCTTCAAAAAGACCTGTGTCTCGCAGTCCTGGACCAAAACCCACGTCCTCGCCACTTCCATCGGTATCGGAGCTGACTCCAACTTTTTGGTAGCCCATGGATGCATCTTGGAGGATCTCTAAGGCCCATGGGATAGCTTGGGTATTGGGAGCTTTGGTGAAGATGCCAAGCATTCCTCCAGGCACCAGCACTCGACATATTTCGGCATATGACTTGACATTGGAGAAGAAGTGCACTGCGTTGGCTGCAACAACCACATTGACGCTGTTATCTGGAAGAGCTGAAAGGTAATACTGAGTCGATGAATAAGGTTGATCCACTTGCATTTGGGAAAAGACGTTGAGGAGAAAGAGGCTCGAGTTCATTTTATTTTCAAATTCCATGCCAACTACGAATCTTCCCATGGCACGAAACTCTAGGGAACAACACATGTACTAGTCAAGAAAAGCCGTCATAAAAAAAACTGCCAAACCCGGTTAGGACAAGTGCATGGACGCGAGGTCTGAAAGGCTTCAGTATCTTTACTGTATAACTTTTTGAATCAATCTACTTGACCTTTTTAAGAGAAGAAGATCTGGCATAAAGCTTCAATTGCAGGTCTTTGCGTGTCATTTATTAGGAATGTTAGAGTTACATACCGAGAATGGAGGCTATAAGCCATATATATCCCGAGGGCCGCAGGCCCGAGGGATTATATGGC
>WUCR03118585.1:6868-16909 GCA_009858155.3 Phymanthus crucifer
GTCTCACACCTAATTCTTCCAAACCCTTTTCAAGAAACTCGATTTTATCTCTATAAAATGATAGTCTGCAACTTTCTTCTCGTTAGGAGTTGAGTAAGGCTCTCTCACACACTGACCTTGTTTCTGCTGAATTTTCCTCACATGGCCCCGAATACAGACCTAATTGTTCCGGTCAAACACTCCCGACCATATCATGTTCCTCACAACACTCCCTAGGGCTACCGACCATCTCTTCTTGACAACCTTTAACATGACTACTCAGTACGTACAATTTGTAATCATAACTCAACTTTGGCCCAGCAACACCACATTTATCACCTACCAATTGTTATTAACATTAACCTTATCTTTCAAGCGCAATTTGTTTTTAGTTTGCAATAAAGGCTGCTCCCTGACCTACGGTTGCTCTTTATCAAGTCTAGCGCCATCATAATAATGTTCGTTTTAAGCACGTCCAGTCTTCCATTCTAACATTCTAAGTCATTCTCAGTCTAAATATGTTTTGAACTCAATTTATTATCAGTGGTCTTTTAATTCTGCTTATGCAGCCGAGGCAGCAAAATCCGCATTATCTAGAGCTGCTGGCTATCCCAGCCATGCTTCACTTGGGTCACTGACCAAACAGCGTGCTATCTAGTTCACTCTGCAA
This sequence comes from Phymanthus crucifer, assembly GCA_009858155.3. Classification (NCBI taxonomy): domain Eukaryota; kingdom Metazoa; phylum Cnidaria; class Anthozoa; order Actiniaria; family Phymanthidae; genus Phymanthus; species Phymanthus crucifer. The sequence continues at coordinate 7,518 of WUCR03118585.1, forward strand.
CGAGCAAATTCATTTATTTGAAAAAATCTTAATTTTTTTCTTTCTTTGTTATCTTCCTTTAGAAATGACTTGGAATTTATAGGAAAAAATGGCCAAAATAATATGAAGTTGCACGCTTTCATATCTCTAGCTAAGCTGAGCGACTAGAAGACGTATTTTCATCAGCATGAACTTGCAGTAACCTTCCCATGGCCAAAAACCCTTCAGCCACTGATTACTAGAAAACTATCCTGAGACGATTTAATGATATAAAAAATCCCTTGCTCCTATGATGAAATGAAAGTTCTATTTGTCTTATATTGAGGAAAGCAATTTGGACTCTCATTTTGGTATACTGTAAAGTGGTTCCGAAAGCTTTGATTGTGCAGCAGGTAAGAAGTCAGCTGAGGATCAAGATACTTGTCATTTAAATTCATCCTCGAAAGAATCGCAGCAAAGATATAAGTCATCATATACACCAAGTCATGTACACTACCAATTTACTAGAGTTTTAGTTAGAAATATTATTTTAAATAGCACGAGCCTGCAGTTGTTGTTCTCGTTTATGCTTATGTGATTGCGTTTTATGTTTGAACTGACGAGCCCTTACGGGACTTCATTAAACACGAGTAACATCGATCTCGAAAAGCAAAATGCGCGTTAGCTTTTTGTACAATGAGTAAAACAATGGTACTACTGACCCAAAATGTACGTACAATTAAAAAGAAATTTGTATACATTGATGACCGTCATTGATGTCACGATGTCAACTACACACAGTTCTCAAAGGCAGAGCATACTATTACAAAAAAATAAAATTATGACATATCCAGTCAAAATTTCATATCTGATTTTATAGCCCTGAATGAGTTCCTTTTACTCGAAAGAGAACGAAGAACGATGTGAACAAAAGTTAGACTATAAAGATAGCTTATCCGTGTAGACATTTTGTAGATTATGAGCAGCAACATCTTGTGTTTCCTTTTGTGCATGTTGCATCTGCTAATGAAGACTTGTTTTAGAAAAATTAAAAAAAAACTAAAGTCTGTGGTTTATATAAGGTAATGAAATATACACTATCGGTTTTTTATGCCTCATTATTCTGGAGACTCTAGAAAACCACGTTAAGCTGTTGGTTTGTCAAAACAGAACGTTGGTTCGATTCAACTGGGTTAAGAAGAAATCACATTACATCTCAAGTTTGTTTAGTTCCAGATCAACGCAAGAATAGTGGCTAGGCTTCAACATCTTTCCCAAAGTTGTAGATCCTAAGAATATCTGAACAAGGGGGATAATTCTTGTCTTGAGTTGCAAAAAAAAAACGAAGCGGTTTGTACACCTTTTTTTCTCTTGAACATAATTTGTTCAACAACAACATCATTCACAACCTATAACCGTGTTATTACGCATCCAATGTTGGGCAAACAAAGCATTATATTCAACTAATCTTCTTTTGAAATTTACTCCAAGTAGAAGTGATATGATTTCATTCTGAAAAACAGCGTGTTTTCTTGGCAAGCGAAAGTAAAGTAGACGCTAAAGATGTCATAGAGGCACAGAAAGCTAAGCATCTTTCGACGAGCTGTTTGTGTTTTCTTTCGTTTTGTTGTAATTTCAAAGTCCAGCTTAGTTGACTAGTTTCCTCGTTGGACTAAAATTACTCCTTAAGTAAGGGAAACGCTGAAAGCACAACAAACAAATGAATCCCTCATATTTATAAATACAGAGGAGAAAAGTGACATTAAATACTCTAAACACCAAGCTAATTCTATTATGTCCCGTTGAGGCCTCTCGAGAGAAAAGCCTTAAACGCAAAACAAAAGATTATCAATACAAAAGCTTGTTAAACTTGGCGATTCCATAATGTATCAATTCAATTAAACTGTCCGATATGATTTTGTGTTGAACAACATGAGATAGTTGTTTTCAAAAGCTCCCCTCTTAGGGATCGAACAACAAGTTAGTATTGTCGGCGTTGAGTTTCTGTGGTTTCTAAATTGGCTAACTCATTGCGTCTCTCGGCCCTAAAGTGGACAACTTCATACATTATAAACACTCTTCGCACATAGTTCAGACAATTTACAAGCTGAAAGAGTTAGAAAGATAACGTTTGAGGTTCTTTGGAAGTGACTTGTCTTATTGCGACTGAAAATCATCATGGACTGCGAACTGCTGCAACGTGCAGTTAAAGATCACTTTATCAATTTGTAAATAAATTAAAGCATCAAGACAAAGTTTGTTCAGCTTTAGCTGGCTTTAGACATTACTCAGTCAATAGCCATCGGCCTAAAAAGAAGCCTTCATGCTTACTATCTGCTATCGCATGAAAATAAAGCAAAGCAAATCACAGCAAGATGTCGGCTGGAGCCAACTCAAGGTGTTTACTGAAGGACCACATTTCTCTCTACTTTTACAAGCTGTTTTTACCTTAATGCTTACAGAAATAAGTCAAAAGTTTTATAGGGAAAACAAAGAAAACGTGTCATGTTTTTGGACTAAAATTCCTGGAGATAACTTTAAGAATTTCGCAAGATTGATCCACTAATGCTCGCTCACCGCCCCACCCAGACATAGTGTCTTCTTCTCCTCACACTTCATTCGTCATTAGCAAAACGCTTTTCTAAACTGTTGTGATAATTTTCCGCAAATACGGAAACTAAGCTCGATAATAAGACTAGTAGAAAAGTGCGTCTTGCTGTGATTGTCTAAAATAGAAGGTTTAAGTAAAAGAAATCTATGAAGAGAGATTTCACTGCCGAACTGATTGATTCTCTCTGCGTGGCGCCTGTGTATGTGAATTAAGGTCGCTACCAAAAACAATGCTAAAAACCTCCTCAACTTCAATAAATTGTACATATCAAAAGTACGCCTACAACGAGATAAACCTTAGTTCAAAATCCTAAGAAGAAGGAATAAGAACCTAAAAAGAATATAAGAACCAAAAAATCGACAGAAGGATTTTCAGAGGGGTTCGAATTTGTTGGGTTTCGTAAGATTTTTTCCCAACGTGCACGAGTGGTTTTCACACTAAGGTGTTAGGTGGAATGGAGACACAGGTCTGGAGTCTCTACAAGGAGTGAAACGATTCTCTATTGCAAGTTAAACATTCGTCGTTTTTAACTATAAATCATACCTCGCCGTGTTTGTAGAGCCGGCGCCGCTGACATTTCCTTTGTGCCTCAGCTCGGTCGAATTACCGCGAAAATCCTAAGCTATTTCTCGTCGATTTTTTTCAAGTTAACTACGTGAGTTTTTTTGAGGGTTTTTTCCCCAAGAACTTTACCATTATAGGTTACGATAGACAACTCGATGTCCTAAGTCGATCAAAGTAGGCGTTGGTACTGTAGGCTACTGTGTTGCCCCTTCAAGAATGGCATCCAAGAGAAATCATTAATCTTAACCCTCTGACAGTTAAGGCTATCGTATTTACTTCGCAATTAACTTGCGCCGCTTTCCAAATCTGCACAACATGTTAAGACTTAACAAAAATATCGAAGCTGAAATAGCTTACTGTTTCATTTGAACCCAAAGCTGCCGGTTGGAAACCTAACCTTTCGCCAGCAAAACTAAACCAATTTAACAATAAAAACAACAAACTCCTCAGAGGAATGCGAGACCCCTCTTCACCTTTACTCGAAAGCTTACGCAAAGTACCATAATATTTGATCATACTAATACTGGATTTTGTGAGTTGATTCGTGTAAATCACAGTTGGGTTTCTGCATAACCCAGGCGTCGCTAAGTTCTATTAATGTGCAGCACATTTCCGTGCTAGCAGTGCCGGCCATAATTGAATCAACTCCCCATAGGAGCTGCAAGGCACTTGAGGACTACGGCACCTTAGCTGTAACCTTCTGTTTGGGGGTTAACGAAAATGTCTCCTAATCGCTCATATAGAAAAGAGGTCGCTGTCCTTTTCAACATAAGTCAAAAAATCTCTTCGTCGTTCGCTTTTCTTGCGTGGCGACAGCCAAAAAATACCCCATTTGCCGAAATCGACAAAAGAAAGCGTTATGGCAAAGATACGTTGGTATTGTGGAGTTGGCAAAATATTGTGATACGATTCACACCTACCTCAACCCGCTCTTCTTTTAGGTCAACTTTCATGGCTAATTCCTCTCGAAGCAGTACATCGGGGTAGTGAGTTTTTTGGAAGGTTGTTTCAAGAAGATCCAACTGATCTTCTGTAAAGATGGTTCGATGGCGACGTTTGCGCTTTGGATGGGATCGAAGAACATCAGCGTATCTTGGAAAACCAACTGCATGTGAAGAAAAATAGAATAAAATGAGCGAAGCAATAGATGATCCTCTAAAAGATTATCAATGATCTGTGACCGACTTCTCTCCCTCACAGTCAAGCTATATTTCGTCATTTTTTCTCGAACGCAAAGATCACGATTCGAAAAGCTTTAAAGTTTTAATTACAAATCTCTTGAGATGTTAAGCACGCATGTCATGTTTAAAGCTGTTGAGTTGTGAGAAAGTGGGCTAACCTAAAGATTTCATGCGATACACCTCTCGAGAATATCCGTGGAAAGCCGTTGCCAGCTTCATCGCTCGGTTCAAGATATGTTCAGTCAGCTGTGTGAATCTATCACATATGTATCTATCTAGCTATCAAGTGTAGAGCATCCTTACCTATATATCCCGGAGGAGTCGGCATGATAGGGTAAGGGTGACTGTATATACATGGTGTACACTGTGGTCGATATGTCGGCCGAGACAAAATGCTATCGATCGTGAAGGACGACGTGAATGAAGACATTATCTGAAAGGCAATCCTGCAAATGCCTCCGGCTGTCTAAGATCAGCAGTAGAATGCTAGGAACGTTTGGAAAGTTGATTATGACGAGGGTGCCCCGTGGATCCAATCCTGCTCCGTAGTGTAGCGGCTAACTTCTTCACACTGACTGGCTAATAGCCTCAATATGCGGGCCGTTTTGTAACGAAAAAAGGATTTACGAATTACTTCCAGTTTTAATTCGTTACGTCACTGATAGGTGTTTTGTTTGCGAGCGCGGGCCACACTTCAGCCAGACAATCCGGGGCTACCCGACCAATCACCGTCGAGCACATTAATTGAAATTTGATTAAAACAACACGGCGAACGTCGTCAGTTTCACCGATATTGTCTCGAACCCTGCATCCATATAACTTCTGTCACTGTCTCCTTAGTAATACGAGCAACACATACCTTCTCGATCAAATAGCCACCCGGACTGTTCTTGACAGCCATAGTGGCCTACGCTCCGCCCAACCAATTAAGAAGTTTATAATGGGACAGATCGAATGTCCCTAATCCCTTTTGAACCCCACCATCCCGCTTTCTTTCCCTCAAAGACCACACGACAAAACCAAAAGCACTGATTTTTTCCAATAAAGTGGATTTTTGTTATCTTATTTGGACTGGAATTATTTTGGAGTCCGATAACCTACGAGTCGTCTTTTGCGATCTCATTTGAAACCCTAGTACGTATTAGCCGATCCAGGGCACTGATATTCAATCTAAAATCTTTTTTTATGATTTGCCGGAGATAGCTTGGTTACATGCCGCGGAACAGCTTAGATAGTACAAGCTTCACGTCGCGCTAAACCCCTTCTTCTGACCATCTGTTTGCTCAGAGCTTTAAACCGTCACTCTACAGCCTTTGGTGTATACAAACACATTCTACTAAACCCAAGAAATTCCCTTATAACTTTTGAGACCGCAAACTTGATTCTAAACGACGTAAAACTCGATTAAAGTTGTTGAGACTCTCATACGCTATCACTTTGTAAACTTGTGACATCTTGTGAACGGAGACAGCGATCACGCATTACTAATCTGCAAAACGGTAGCGAGAAAAGAATCAAGGAACTCGACTCTTTAATTAACAGAAAAATTATTCCCGTCTTAGAGCATCTCCGGAATAAGAAGGTTTAGGGAAAGAGTCTGCCAGCTGGACCAGTAACGCCGTAGAAAGCTTTAAAACCTTTAAATCGTTATGAATACTTCGATTAACTTTATATTAAAGTTTGTGAGCTTAAGTTAACCTAATCCAACAGTCCTTGATTGATTCCTTCTTCTGGAGTTCCAAATTACTCATATCGTCGTGGGGGAACAAGGCGTCTTGGTTGGATTAATAACGTGCTTTGTTTTTCCCCTCATTTCGCCACCTCGTCTTGAGGTTTGTTTGTCAAAGACAATTTAGTCAAATTTCATCAACATATTCTTGTTGCCTTTTTTATTGTTCATTTTGATTGTGTAATCTCCGCTTTATCCTAATCTCAAAACAAATGTCCCCATCCTCACGCTGAAGTATACTACGTTGTTATTAAACTATTAGAGAACCTGTGTTTGGAAATGATTGTAAAGAAATCAACTTACGTGCTCGATAATAGGGTCTTTGAACAGTTGGGAAGTTAGCCGGTATCCTATGGTGTACGCCCTCGTTTAATTCACTGTGAAGATGTTTGCGGTCTCTAATATGAAGTTTCGACACCTTCGAGTCCTGGACCCCCTCGGCTTATAGAAAAAAGAGAACATTTTGTATGACAAAGTACAAATGATTCTAGAGACAACTAGTACTATAAGAAAGCTAATTTTAGCTACCAGATCAAGGAGAAAGCTGTTTACCATCATTGTGAGAACAGCGACCAGGAAAACGAGAATAAATTGTTGCAAAGCTACTATAAAGTTTAAGAACTTAACAAATAACAACGACAATGTACTCAAAGTTTATAACCCAATACATGTACAAACTTTACAAACCATGTTGCAACTGCTTATCTTAACAAAAAGATTACTGAATTAAAAAAATACGTACTTGTTTCGTCATTGATTTTTGCGTGGATTTAAGTTATAACTTTCTACTGAATATTGTGAAGAAAATGGTGTTGTTTGGTTAAGCAAGTTTTCTTTTGTGGTTTGGTATCAATGGTTTCATTCAAGTGATTGATATTTTTTATATTCGTATATCGTTTACTTCGGTTATTTTTGCAAAATGATACTTTGAAAGTCGTTTATACTTCTTCAGTTCGACTCTCTAGTATATGCTAAACTGCTCGAATAAACTTTTTAATGTTATTGTAAACCTGAATTAATTAAATTGACTAATGAGTATTGAACGTTTTTGAAAACTAAAACTAACCCAGCTGTTTCGACGACAAAAAGCCAGCGTAAACAAAAGAACGATAGTTTTTCTCGCTGTTTGGTCCATCCGCTCGGCTTGGTAAATCAATATATTCTTCATAGGTATACGTAATTGGTCAATCTGAAAAAACAACCGGATAGCTTAGATCTCACGAGCCGTGTATTTTCTTTCGGTTAAACTTAAAGAAACAATGAGCTGTGGTTGCACTTGTCCTGTATTTGATAATAAACAACCAGACTCCATTGTAGCAATGGTATCTTTCACATCGAGATGAGAGAACGCCGAACTGAATTAACTCTTGGACTGGCCTCTTCTAGTAGTAAGCAAATCTTTTGATTATTTCAGTTGTAAAATTGAATTACGTTTGAAAGGGAGCATTAGGGAGTCTGTGCCGAATAAAGAGTTAGTTGCATGAGCTAGGAAGTCTATGAACCAACGGTTTTGTTTTTGAAAATAAATGGTCGAGTAGCCGGATTTGACTTCATACTGCGCTCTTGTGGGACCGAGTAGTTTGGGTTTATCGCTGAACAGCCTCAAGCGATTCCAGCTATTAAGGCCCCTAAGTATCACTGTATCAAGAATAAGACAGGCATGGTCAGCTAGCTTTCTACGTGACGGGCTGTAAGGTTTGTATTTTCAAAACAAATAATATCCGGACGGCGTTTTCTTAGACTATGGGACCTACTGCATCCCCGAGTACCCCCTTGAAATAGTTCAACGACAGCTTCGCTCCCGAGGCTTCTCGAAGCCTTACAAATTGGTATTATTGGTAACAAATGGGTGAGATTCTTTGTTCGAGTCGAGAGCCAAATTTAACAAAAAATACAATTAGTATTCTGCAATTAAGAATTCCCTCCCACCTCATATAGATTTGCGTCTTTGGTCGAGTTCCTTTCAGGCAGAATTATAACAAAAAAGCGACTAGAAGACTTGCTTCCTTGTTTAGAAATCAAACGTCAACCAACCTATTAGCTCTTTTGAAATCTTAAGAACCACACGACTGAACGTGTTCAGTTTGGAGATCTTTTTGTGTAGTGTTCAATTTGATGGAGCGGTTTCATCCGTTGGAGAAGGCAGGTTAGTCGAGTGTTTCGAGGACCAAAAGAAATCTCAATAAAGAAAATGAGGATTTAGTCCTCTATCTCATTATCAAGACATATGGTCTTGAGTGTGGCCAGTACAACTGTTGAATAAACGTTTAGGATTGAAATGAGATAATTAGGTTGGTGTTAGACGTGTTAAACCATTGAGAGGGGAAAAGACCCTTCATCTTGAAAAGACTTGTCAGACTGATGGGTCACTCCTCGCGGAAATCTTGGGCAAATCAGCCTTTTGCTCATAGTCGCAATCAGTGGAAATGTTCTTGCTTGGTTTGAACAATACGATGAAGAAGAACGATAATAAAGTACAAAAAATCTCAAAACAATTTAAGGCTCATGGAGTAAATTCATAAATAAAAAAAGGGAAAAGCTACTTTCGGTGAGTGACGGAAAAGGGCGATTTTTGTGGATAATTCTGCAGTGAATTTAGTCATATTCAAGAATGGCAAATTGATTACTCGTAGATTTTTATTCAGGCAACAATCTTACCTGGGCAGATTTCTCTTGGTCAAGTGTAAGACAACTTATGTTGGATATTTTCGAAAAACAACCCAAAAATCGCGCAGTAAAAAAAAAACCCTTGACATATACGTGTGATTCTTTATAAGGTATCGCATCAAATTGACAATGTTTTCTAATGATTTTGCTAACACTAGAAATTGCGTTTTTATTGTTTTAGTTACAACAATCTCGTTTTCCTAAATGGTGTTGAATATAAGGCCACGTACAAACGATTTTTAAACATCCATTAATTGTCCACCATTCTGTCGCATACCTAACCAATTTCAGTAGAAGACTATTTCAATTTCTAAGACAGATTTACGACTTACGGCTCTGGGTGATAATTACTGAATATTTGAATAAGATTCTTGAACTGTCGAGACGATATTTCTTATTATGACAAAAATATTTTGGAAATATTTCGCTATTCGATAATGAATGTAGAAGTTCGCTTCTATACCTCTTCACCTGCTCGCACGAATGAAGCACGTATTTGTAGCGTTGATTATATTAGAGTCATAATACCCGTTTATCCTACATCACGTAAGACTGGTGCAAAATTAATTAAGGTAGGGATAAGTCTTCTCGCATCTAGGAAAGATTTCATAGTGTCGATATAATCTTAATGATGAGCACAGACCCTTAACATATGTTGGTATAACAAACCTTTGCTCTACCT
>WUCR03119211.1:0-16908 GCA_009858155.3 Phymanthus crucifer
ACAAATTCAGAACTTCGCCAAGCTACATTCCTTTGTGTTTTGCATAACATTCCTAACTGTCTACGTCACACAACTTGATGCGCCAAGTCCCAAAACGTCGGTCTTTTTTTTGTTGAAAATCACACTCTACTGGTTTTGGTAGTATCAGGATTCAAAAGAAACAGAAACCATGCAAGCTAACTAGTGTACATACTACAATGTTTTTTAAAATATATATGTAGCAGCTATGGAAATACTAACTAACCCTTAAGCATAAGAGAAAAATGGTAATTAAGACATAGGGATGCCAAAAATACAGTAATGGGAATATAAAACTCCGTATTCTTCGTTGTTAATATCATTACCATATGTCTTCGCTATCATAACATCAACATTATTGTCATAATTTTTTTATGATTTCAATTGCTTCAGACCAAAGCACAATTACATACATTTTCAAACTCTTGAGTAATCCTAGACTGAATTGCTAACTGGAACCTTTCCATGATTGGCTGTTCTATCTTTTCCAAGAGCACGTTCCAACTTGCAATACATAGAACTGTATCCTCAATTTCTGGATCCACTCCACATGACATGCAAAACTGAAAAAAGTTATAAAACGATTATTGGTAAGGCTGTTTAAAAGATGGTTGACACAACCTATGTTTGGTTGAGTCCAATAAGATTATGTTGACAGATTTATTGTTCAAATTAGAATTGTTTTGTTACCAGGCAATGTGTAAAAATGAGTAGGCTCGCCCCTTTGTACCACCTGGATTGTTGGTTAGGGGCTAGTCTACACAATATCTTCCTTATGCTCATAAGGTGGATATCGGCTTCCTGTCCCCTTTTTATAACAAGATCGCCAAACTGCATTATCCCTGCTATCATGAAGCCCTGTATGAATCAATAAACAATTGCATTAGATGGAAGTAAAAAAATTAAATTTTAAATTTCAAAACAGAATTAAATGTTATGATTGTTGGAACAAACCCTGTTTCTCTCCACAAGTTCTGTCAGCTCTTGTAACCCTTCCTCCATTTCTTCAGTAAACTCAGCATCAAGGAAATAGTTAATTGATAAGATGCGGCCATTAGTTCTGTTGTCAAAAGAAACCAAGTATGTAAGTCTGAATATGTATGATTATACATGAAGTTAATGTCAACCCATACCTGGCTGTTGTTGGCCTGTCATTGGTTGTAATAAGTATTGATCCTTTTGGGGTCTTAAGTCCTGTTTGGCTTGATTCTTGGGATAATCCACTTTGGATCTGGAGAAGGAATTCCCCCAAGGAATCAGTCATTTTGGGGTCATCTATCAATAATGTTAGTGTTGTCCTACACACAGCCTCCATCAGCATTTTCCTTTAAGAGAGAAACATTCAGACTTCAGTCTAGCAGTTATGAACTGACAAAATTAATTGCATTTATCTTAACAGAGATAATAACGTGCAATTTACATTTCAATTTAGCATGCTTTCATTCTAATTGGAAAGAAAGTAAACTTACAGTGATACACCACTGACTGTCTGGTTGCCTCCAGCAACTAAAAGTGGGTGGGCCCTGCTATTAATACCTTGGGCCATGCCAAGTATGTGAAGTGTGAGAGACTTGCCAACATTGCGGGCACTACTGTGCAACACTCCAATATTACTTTCAGCTGAAATTGTAATGATTCAATAATTCAGTATCAAACATAGTCCCTGGAATGGATTGGAGACTCCGGGGTTAGTGGCATTGCTGAAATGGTTGTTAAATTTGATGAAAATTGAAAATAAAGTTTTTTGAAGATATCAATGCAATTTTCTCTTGAAATTGGTTATGGCTTCAAACTGGCTACAGTCCCCAAAATGGCATGGTGGACATCATATACCGGTATGTCATGTTGTAAAAGCATTACAAAAAATTACAACTATGAATATAGTGTTATTGGATTAAATGTAAGATAAGGGAGAATGCCCTTACAGGAACAGTGTAGCAAACACTAGGAAGCACTAAAACTCCACCGCCTTTCAGTTGATGGAGTAAAGTTCTATTTGATAATATAAGGATACAATATCAGTAGACTATATAGATGATGCACATATTTATTTCGGTAGAAAAAGTTTACAATGGATTATAGATGTATATATATATATATTATATGGGCATGCATATACAAGATTCAACTTACGGGGATATTTGTCTAGTGGATGGTTAACAGCCCATCCCCGTAAGTCGAATATAATTTATTTAATAGATCTGGATCCATTAAATTTAAAAAATCTGAATCATCATCATAATCATCATCATTTGCAAAAAATATGTCTTCGTCGTCATCAGACAACTCGTATCCCGCCGGCATCATGCAACATCGACAGAACTGTGAAGCACAGTTATACCATGTCGGCAATAGTTTCACTACTTCCCTTCTCATGTCTAGTGGGATGGTGCTAGTAAGTAGTATGTGAGGGCAGCAAAAAGTTGGACTAACCACGTGACCGGAAGTGGGGCGAGAAATCCACCGGAAATGACGGAATCATGTAATTGAGAGTTACTATGATCATTAAGGCCCTCGTTCACTAATAAATAGAGAGAAGAGGGAGTTAACGATGATGGTAATCTCTAATTTTCTTGTATAGTTTTATAAATGAACATTCTGGTCCATCAACAACTACCTGTATTGAATAAAAAACACAAGCAGATTGTTGATGAAGCAAAGGTTCCTTCAAAGTTTCCACTGTCTTGAATCTTGTTTGCGAGTAATGTATTGAAGACCACGAAAAGAAAAATGTTAAAAGATCTTTAAGACCTTTTAACACTTGCTTTTCACGGTCTTATCAACACGAACGCATCAGTGCTTAAAGATCGACGTCAAAGAGCAGTATCCAGATCATGTAATAATAAATAATCACATGTTCTGTATACCGTTATTAGGCGTGGTCTGGTTATTCTAGACATAGTTTTCCTTGTCGATTTTCAGAGAGACTCTCCATGTACACCCAACTGAACTAAGTAAACTAGTGTATGTTGGAAGTACATGAAGGGTTTTTCCGAGGTTTTGTTTTCGAGTTCTGGGATAGGGTAGTAGCTAACGAGTCTCAATGTTACTGGTCAATCCGAGATTAAATCCCAGGATTAAGCAGAAACATTTAGACTAGACAGCTGCGATTCTTCTACCATTTGTGCTGGAGTCCAGGGAAGTTCATTATTTTAAGCGAGTGAAGATTGTTCCAATAAAATAAAGTCATTGAAGCAAGCTTCACTAGGTGAAATAACGATTTTATTTTCTTCGTTTAGTACAAACTTTTTCTAGAACTAAATTCTTTATCCCTGCGGACGTGAAAAATCTGATTTTCTATATCTATTTGAGCTTGTACAATGGGATCTCCACCCCAGACTTCTATGTCATGCTCTACATTTCTCGGCTCAGTCGAGAATAAACAAGCCCAGCTTTTGTTTTTAAGCGCTTGTACTTCACCTTCTAGGTCTTCCATGGTCATAGGCAATTTTTGATAAAAATATTGACCGCCAGTAGCGCAAAAATAATGTTGACATTCTTGAATTACTTTTTCTTTTTTGGGGATGGTTCTTCCTTCGGCATTTGTATACAATCCGCTATCAGTTTTAGGTTTTTCTTCCTTTTTTCCGGGTCTTGCCTACGAACATAGGAAACCAAGGCGTTAAGAACAGGGGACATGATATTGCCATGCTTGTTTATTGTTTCAAGAGCTTTACATTCTTCCTGTAGATCAATTGATCGTCTTGGGTTAATTGGGACGCGTATAACTCATTGCATTTGTAGCAGTGTTCGACAAGGTTTAAGTGGCGGCACTGCCAACAGTCATGCTCGAGTTGGTTGGGGGGGTCGCGATTTTCATCACATGCTTTACAGGGGTGCTTGTGGGAAACACCACACGCTTCTATTATTTCTCTATAGTTTAGAATAATTTGTTGTTTTATTTTCCCAAGGAAATCAAGGTCATCTTTGCGTCGATCGTTCAAACTTGCTTCTAGTTTTTCCATATCATCTTGAAACCCTTTTTCAAGTTCTGCAAAAGCTTGATTATATTGACCGCGAACAGCAGCCAATTTTCTACTCCACCATCGGGTGGCGTTTTTTAGAACAAGATGCTGGGTTCTACGCTGGCTAAAAGATAATTCCTCAGCATCCGCCATAAAGTCGTCAGTATTATCGAAGCTTTGTTCTACACATGCGACAACTTTTTCTTTCTGTGAGAATAAACAGAAATAAGAGTGAGGAGTTATTTCTTTCCAGCTTCCCTGTCGTTAAAGTCATGTTCAATCATTAAAAGAGTGAACAGATCTTTAACGAGAGGGAGACCTTGATATTCCTCCGATGGAAACATTTATATTTTAGAGGCCTTATACTTAATTATAGCCACATAGGTAGGGTAGTCGATAATTTTAACTCCCCAGCCGGGATAAGCCATCAGTCTATGCGGACACGTTTCTTCCAAAATGCCGTATCTTTCACTAATAAAAAAAGCAACATCAGATGGAGATTGTTTTCTGCAGTTGCATTTAAAGCGGGGTTCTAGTTGATCGCCATTGAAGGTGACGTACCAACCATCATATCGATTAGATGCAATCTAAAAGAGATCAAAAAAGGATTTTTTAGCTCGCCCTTCGAAGTAGAGCGAGAGTGAGTGAACTAATAAGGTTTTTAACCCTTCATAATCCTGGTCGTGAATCATTTGGGCCCAATCTCCTATGGGGGATTTATATCGTCTCGGACGCGGCATAACTATATTACAAAGAACCAGGTTTCTAATTCTAATGCGTTGAGTGCAAAAATGAATAAAGCAGAATCGCGCAATGCGACCGTTACCGTCGGGGTACGGATGAAGGTTTAAAAAATCTATAATAAAATGGCTGCATTTTGATAGCCACGTGCTAAAATCGCAGGTATAGAGGTAAGCATTATAGCTATCGCAGATATCGGATAGTTGACTAAAAAGCACACGAGGAATATAGGCAGGATAGAGGTGCACCTCTCCGGTCTTCGGAATTGTGGTCACAGTTAAGCCCTTTGGCGGTTCAAAGTGAAGCTCATCATTTATAATACAAACAGAACGTTTAGGGAAGAGCGCCCTAAAGATAGCATTGAGGTTTTGCACTATGATAGTGGCGTAAGGAAGGTTTGCGATGATAAATAAAATACGTCTACACTGGTCAACGGTTATCGGTTCATCTTCTTCCATCTCCATCATAGTTAAAAATTCAATTTCTTCCTTAGGAGCTCTTTTCTCGTGTTCTTTAATCTACAGGAAGAAAAAACGAAAATCATATAACAATTTCACACCCGTCTGTGTATATAGTACTGAAATGGACTTTTCGGTTTTTACTCCACCACATATATCTTTGAGTTTGGTCCTTTTTTTCTATTAGAACAAAACAGTGTTCTATTTGATGAAGCTCCGAGACAAATATTCCGATGTCGAGACCATAGGTCAAGAATGTTTTTTCCCATCCCGCCGCCCAGATAAGCTGGCGCGTGTACTTGTATAAAAACGAGCCAAGATTTTTACCATATTTGGTGAACGAAAATAAACATTCTTTGTAAGTGGAGTAAGAAGCAAACCGAAAGAGCGCTTGAGTTCTAAAAGAGGAAGTATAGGAATGTTTGCAATTAGGACATATGAGCGCTAGCTTGAATTTTTCTAAGCTGATTGGATTAAAGCTGAGTTTAGATTGACAGAAGCAGAAGCATTTGCACTGTAATCTCTCGTAAAGCCAGAGGTTAATCAATGAATGCGGGCCCACTGCCAGACCGTCTTCCCGGGCATTTCGTTGTATCTAAAAAAGGAGGGTAAACAATAGTTTCAATGGCGCGTTTTTCGAATTTTAATGTGATAGAGAAAAAGGCGGGAAGGTTCCCGCTCAAATGGACCGACATTAAAAAAACACGTATAACCGGTTTTTTGATCGGATCCTTATTTAAGCGAGTGTTGTGTTGAACTCATTTCACATTAGTCCAAGAAACAATCATGGCTTCGTGTTGGTGTGGTTGCCCTGTTAAGGAATCTAAAGCAGATAGTGGCGATGTGTATGTGCGTTGTGGATTCGTGGTCGATCAGAAAAATCTTTCGAAGAAGTTGGCTAGTTGCAACTCCAAGCAAGCCAAATTGAGAGTGCTCTCGAATGCCAAGCTGGGATGTAATCTAAACATGCTGAAGGAGGACTTCGAGCGAATCTCGGAGACTTTCGAGTGGAAAAAGATGCCTTTCTGTCAACATCGCGTGCGTTGCAAGATTGGCATAACCAAGACGAAGTTAAGCAAGGAAGGGAACGTCGAATGTCCAGGGAAAACGTTCTACGCTTGTCCCGTGCGCTGGCCAAACATCGAGTGTGGGGAATTCATGTTCGTTCACAACGAATCCGCAGACGAGAGTTCTTTCAGTGCGCTGATAGATGAACAACAATCGGCGGCTAAAGGAAAGAAAGAAGGAAATGATGACGATGGCAGCGAGGAAGAAGAAGTAGTTCAACGTAAGAAAAAACGCAAGAGGGTGGTAGTACTCGAGTCTTCCGATGAAGAAGAAGAAGATGAATCTTCAAGCGAGGAAGAAGAAATACAGCACAAGAAGAAGAAGAAAAGGGGGAAGAGTGGAAAAGGCACGAAGCGTGTGATAAAGCACAAGAAGTAAAAACTTTATTGAACGTTTTCCTATCTAATAGATAAAATTATAAGCTTTAAACAAGTGGGCAACGTGCAATAAACTCTGGTATTCTAAATCTCTAAATATATTACGAGATCTATATGGATTTGTTTTGTCATTGATTAGCAAGTAAAGAACAAGTTTGAGAGGGACTTGAGGAAATTTTTTATTTTCGGTTGCTTGTCGATGTGCTGGACACGTCAATGTTTTTCCGTTTATGATACGTTTACCCACACATGCTAGGTGATAGAACCAGCGGTTCGGGTTGAAATATTCATCACCCCTACATTCATGGCACAGAGCTATTTCATCTTGAATCAATTGCAAACAAAGCTGACATGCCCAAAATTCTTTTTGAGACGATTTAATATAGAACCTTATTTTGATTTGTTCCATAAGGGAAGGAACGGAAACGGTCTTATGTAAAGGATCGTATATGTTCGAAGCGAAACAGTGGAAATCTTTGACTTTCATAAGTTGTCTGCAATGGGGACATCTAGTTTGGAATGGACCGGTTGCGGTTCTACAGAGACTGCTAAAACATATTTTATGAATGTACGCGCAGCAGCAAGTAAATTGAATATAGTCGTCGTCGGGCAGCAGCATGTCTTCCAAGCATATAACGCATCTTTTAACCTAGTCGTAGGAGCAGAAAATGGGTTCAACAGGACTCGTGATATAGAGCGTTTTTAATTTTCGAATGCTGGTTTCTATTTTTTTTTCAAAGTCAGGCAGAAAGGTGATACGAAACAAATGTACAAAGTTGAGTAGCGGATGCTGCAATTCATTTGTGGATCCTGGCTTATCATTGATAGACACTAGGAACAGATCTATTTCTTCTTTTAGTCTTGTTATCACCATGAGTCCCTGGTACAGGGACATGATGTTGGTGGTGATGTGCATTGCTCCCTGGAGGTGCCAATCCTATAGGTTGATTTTAAAAATTTTCGTTCAGTCCCGATTCATAGGCCGAAGTGAAGTAGGTCGTAAACACGCCGGGATGAGCTTCGGCTATTTGTCGCGCGCTGCGCGAAAGTTCCTCTACTATTTTGGGACCCGCTCTGGAATAGTTTTCTGTGAAACTAGCGATTTCATCAGCGTAATTGTCTGTTGTATCTTTGAGCGTATCTAGGATTCGAATTAGCGGTCCAAAGGTCTCTTCGTTCAAGATGCTGTGTTCGCGGTAAAACGTTTTGGCCCGAGGTGTTAAACGCGGCACATCTTTTATGCTATGAAATCTTACATTAGAGGCTATATCGTGCAAGCGGTGAGTGAAGCGTCTAAATTTAAGCACATCTAAATGGTTCAATACACTGCGGCTCAGGCATGGTAAATCTTCAATGTTTTTGAAATCCTATAAATGAATAAACTTTGCGTTGGTGCTGATCCGCTATAAAGAATCGATAGCATTCGTCTTGCATTCCTAAATCTGCCTCGTTAGTTTCAAAGCGAACTTTGCCGACAAAACCGCGTCTTCGTCTCGATTCGAGAGCGTTGAGCATTTGGGCATATTGTAAAATGCATTTTCCTAATTCCCGCTGTCTAGTCACATGCTCACTACTTAGAATGTCACACGCCAAGGGACCGGGACAGAAGACGATGTTTTGCTTGCGTGAAAATCTGGGAGGGTATTCGTCATAAATTTTTTCTCCCCCCGTTCTTAACTCCACGCGAGCAGCGCAAAGACAAGATTTTCTTTGACGAAGGTAGTACCGCCTCATAGCACATACGGGGTGTACGGGTTTCCCACAGCACTTTGTAATAAAGCTTCGATTTCGCGCAAGGTTAGAAGTAAGACTGCATCGACATAAAATGCAGTCATTGACAGTTGTAATCCATCGTCCCGCGGAAGGTGAACGGGGAGGTGGTAAGGCACTCACCAGAGATTCCAAGAGCTCGAGATCTTGAGCATCGCTTGTTCCGCCGAGGTTGTCATTTTCTGGGTCGCCAGCCCTTCGTTTACGCGGCGAAGATTTGGGTGCTGTCTATAAAAGTCATCATTCATATCAGATTTATAAATGTGCTCCCCGCAGAATAAAAGGTTTCCGTCGTCGGTCTTCTTCTGCATTACTAGATAAAGGGTTTCTTCAAGGGTAGCTTTTAAATTTTGTCCACAATAAACACATTTTTTAATGGCCACGTCTTTTTGTTTCTCCCATTCAGCCCACGCGCATTCTGCGTGAACAATCTCTTTGCAACACGTGTCGAGTCTGACTAATAACCCACCAACACCCCAGCCACAGAGCAGACACGACGGAAGGGAATTATCATCTTGTTCAAGCATTCGAGCATTGAATGTTTGCACGAAAAAATCGGTTAAGTCCGTAAAAAAAGATTCATCACAAACCTCTTCATCGGCGGATACTGTGGAGGAGGAGGATGGTGGTGGTGTTGATGTTGCTGCGGCTATGGCGGCTGCTGTGGCTGCGGCTGCTGCCGCTGCTGCTCCTGGCTGTGGAGGGGTTTCTTCTTCAGGTTCTGAATTTTCCTGTTCTTGTGGTGGGCTGAGCATGGGTTGATCGGTGACTTGAGACATGGCTTTTTGGTTGGTTTTGGGGTTGTTTTCTCGTAGTTTTCAAGGAAAGTTTCAAGGTTTCTTGTCGAGCGAATGTAATTTTGAGCGCCAAACATTCGTACTTATAACCCTTTAATAACCGGTTTGGCAAGTTTTATCTAAAAATAGGGGGTTTACAAGTCTATGAAGGTCAAGGTTAATAGGGGGTCCCCCTCCCCCCCTATTGACGAATTTGGATAGGATGAGGAAAAAAGAGGAGAGGAATGTGTGTTTTTTCATTTTTTCATTCATTTCATGAGTATAAATAGGGGTGGGAAATGTAGTGGGTTCGTGGTGACGAACTGGTTGTGCCTTGTAGTTTCTTTTCCCGAAAGTTGTTCCGCGTTTTGCCATGCCTCGACTCAACCAAGAACTCCGTGCTCACGTACATGCTACTCCTGGTTCTCCGGTGAACGCCGACGGGGAAGCTCGTCGAAGAGCAGGTCAGCCCGACATTACGTTCGTGAGCAGTAAACTGCAAATCACAAATTACGATCGTGGTTTTCAAAGTCAAGGTACATAAAGTTTTTTCATTTGTTTTTTTTTATACATAGATGTGGATGTGCGCCAGACGAGCCGGGTGGTGACTCGAAACGCTAATAAGTTCAATACGCGAAACATTGAATATGAATTTAAAATTAAGCATCTTGTGCCCGTACTTAACATCGACGAAGGATTAGAACGCCTTGTGGTTTTGTTGCGAACCGTGGTCACCGAAGTAGCGAGGGCAGAGCGCCTGCGTCCCGACGTAGATTTTCTGGGGTTTAGTATTCGCGGAGGTAGTTTACAGACGCCCGTTCAAATTGCTGTGCGCCGGTGGCACGAGAACGGTGTGAACGATAGAGTGGAAGAGATCATGTACGTCATGGAACAAATTCAGCAGTCGCGAAGGGACTTTGTGTTGGCGGGGTCGTTTGAAGTTGCCGTTACCGTGGTAGAGGGAGTGCAAGGAAAGGGTCGTCGAAAATGTCCTTATTCGTTTTCAAAAGATAAGAAAGAAAGAGAGAAGTGGGTGAGTTGGATGTTGCAGCACGGTATTCTTGAAGCGCCTTTGGACGAAGACGGAGAAGCAGAAATAGAGACGTCGGCTCAAGAAATGTTAAGAGCGTTTATGCGCAAGGTTCCTGTAGAGGCCCGATTGTCATATACAGAATATACTAAGGCGCTGCGTCTGAACCCTCGCCGCAATCTAACTTTGACTTGGAAGGAGGTGGCTGAGCGTTGGCTTAAAGCTGGCTATCAGCACCCCGTTTTGATATTGCGTTTGTCGGCGGGTGGAAAAATAGAGACGGCGTGGATGAGTCAAGAGTACGCGGATTCGTGGGTCTTTTTGTTAGTCGGTTGTGGGAGGCGCGAGCGAGTGTTTATTTTGAATCACCCCTGCGTGCTCTACTATCCGGCGTCCTACGATGCCTATCGCTTTTGTGCTCGATGCCGGTGGGCCGTCAAAAAAAGCGACTACGAAAGTCACGAGTGTTTTTCGTCGGGGATTCGTACCAAGAGATCGCGCGTCAGATTTTCCTATGCCGACGCGGATCCGATTGCTGTAAAGAAGCGCAAGAGATCTCTTAGAGAGGTGGATGTTGCCGAGGACTGTTTTGGTTCGGCTGTTTATGAAAGTCTGCGATTGCTCGGGGAAAAAGAAGGGGCTCTGCTTTCAACGCCCGAAGCGTATTGTGCCGAAGCGGGAATTGCTAAGGGACATCCCTGCGGGTTTACTGAATTTTTAAAAATGCAGAGTTGTTTGGACACCGTTCATCCCGGCACCATTTTAAACGTGTTCGATCAGGAGAAGAGATGCGTGGTGTTTTCGGGGAATACGAATAAGCCGGCGCATTTGCGAAAGCATCACGTGTATTTGAACTACTATCAGCAACATTATGACGTCATTACATCGATGACGGCATGGTTGGGTAAGAGTTATTATTGCGAAGAATGCCGTAAGGGGTACAGCGATAAGAAGCGGCATAGGTGTACTCGTGCTTGTAGCCAATGCAAGACGTTTCCCCCTCACCATCCCTGTGGCCCTGAGAATGCGCGTTACTGTCGATCGTGTCAGCGCAAGTTTTTCAACGGCGAATGCTACGAGAAGCACTTGGAGACGGCGTGTTTTCAATTCTATTGGTGCAAGCAGTGTGAAAAGACGGTGAATCGTTTTGCAGAGGGGCGCCATGTTTGCCATCAGTATCGCTGTTCCAATTGCAAGCAGTATGTTGTTAGAGGAGAACATTTGTGCTATATGCAGCCTTGGGTGCCTACTCTTCCTTCGGTAGAAGAGGAAGAAGAAGGGGAAGAAGAGTCGGGATTGGAAGAAGAAGAAGTGGTGGAACACTTTCGCTATTGCTTTTTTGATTTTGAAACGCAGCCGTTGGAAGCGCAGGGTCACGTGGTAAACATGGCTGTAGCGATTCGAGCGTGTGAGATGTGTTACTTAGAGCCGCCCGAGAGGGGGTGTGTAGGACGGTGTGGTCGCCAGCGCATTTTTGTCTTTCATTCGCTCGAGGGTTTTTGTCGGTGGATGTATCACGATGAGGAGAACGCGGGTTATTTGTTCATGGCTCATAATTTTAAGGGGTATGACTCGTATCCCATACTGCAGTGGTGCATCGAGAACAATTGCGCCCCTAAGAAGCCTCTGCTGCAAGGGGGAAAAGTGCTGACGGTGCGGGTGGGGAAGCGCGTGTTTAAAGACAGTTTGAATTTTATTCCGATTGCGTTACGCGTGTTTCCTAAGGCGTTCGGCTTGGAGGCCTGCGAGAAAGGATGGTTCCCCCATTTCTTCAATACGCCCGAAAACGCCTCGTATCGCGGTCCCTATCCCGATGCTAAGTTTTATGGAGTGGACGAGATGAGACCTGCGGAAGCTGGGGCGCTTCGCGAGTGGCTGGAGGAGCGTAGTGCCCGACGAGAGGTGTTTGATCTCCAGAAGGAGCTGGAGAAGTACTGCAAACAAGACGTCAAAGTTCTCATGCAGGGGTGTCTGAAGTTTCGCACGATGATTTTCAAGCAGTATGGCGTAGAGTGTTTTCAGGAGTTCATCACGCTTGCCAGTATGTGCATGGGGATATTTCGCAAAAATTTTCTCCGACCTATGACGGTGAGCGTCATTCCGTCCACGGGGTATCGCGGCGAAGACCAGCAATCGTGTGAAGCTTTGGAGTGGTTGGAGAGTCTGAATGTACGGGGGTTGCAGACGGCCCTGAACGGCGGAGGCGAGTTTAAAGTGGGGGGCGTGAAAGTGGACGGGTACGATGCTCAGACTAAGACGGTGTATCAGTACCACGGGTGTTACTGGCACGGGTGTCCCGAGTGTTATTCGGGACCGCAAACCGTGAATCGAGTAAAGGGCAAATCGATGCGAGATTTGTACGAGGCGACGTTGCGTCAGACGCGAGAGATTCAGAAGCGGGGCTATTCGGTGATAGAGAAATGGGGCCACGAGTGGATGCGAGAACGCAAAGAGCTGGAGTTTGTACCCTCGGTGGCGTTGCAGTCTCTGATCCCCCTCTACCCTCGCAAGGCGCTGTGTGGAGGACGCGTGGAAGTGTTCCGAATGTATGCTAATGTGTTCGACGTGCCTTACGAAGAGGTGAGGGAGTGGACGCCGGAAGAGTGGAGTCGTCGAACGACCGCCACGTGTTGGGAAAGAGAGAATCGTCGACGCATACGATATTTTGATGTGACGTCGCTCTATCCCCACTCTCAGAAGGCCCATCCTTATCCGATCGGACATCCGGAAATCATCTATGGAAATGACGAGCGTCTTCGTAACGTCACCGAAGTGAGCGAAATGATTGTGGACGAAAGCTACTTTGGAGTGATCAAGTGTGAAGTGGATCCTCCGCGAGGCCTTTTGATGCCACTCTTGCCGGAGATCGCCTCGACTCGCCTGATGTTTTCCCTCTGTCACGCGTGTGCTGTAAAGGCGGGCGATGACGACGACGACGACGACGAGGAGAAATGCGAGCACTCAAGGGCGGAACGTCGATTGATGGGAGTGTGGACGACGCCGGAATTGAAACGGGCTCTCGAGTTGAATTATGCCCTGTACGCCGTACACGAGATCTGGCATTACAATCGACGGTCTCGGGAATTGTTTCGCGACTACGTCAAAGAGGGGCTGAAGGGTAAAATGCAAGCGTCGGGTTGGCCGTGTGAGGGAGAAGAGGCGCGTCAAGCGTATTTGGACGAGGTGTATGCCAAGGAGGGCGTGCGCCTGGATCCCGACAAGATCGTCAAAAATCCGTCGATGCGGTTCATCAGCAAGTTGATGTTGAATTCGCTGTGGGGCAAGTTTGCTCAAAACCCTCACAAGACGCAGACGCGGTTCATTACCGAACCCGAAGAGTATTTTCGGTTGATTGAGGACGACACTTACGAGGTGACGTACGTGACGGTTCTGACCGACGACATGGTGCAAGTGCAGTATCGAGAGGAAAAGGAGGCCTTACCTGATCAATTCAACGTCAACGTAATTGTGGCGGCGTTTGTGACGTCTTACGCTCGTCTCCAACTCTATTCGTATCTGCACCGGCTGGGGGCGAGGGTGCTTTACTGCGACACCGACTCGGTAGTGTATGAGACGGATTTGAGTCGAGAGGTCGATTTACCGCTCGGCAATGCCTTGGGGGAACTGACGGATGAGACGGAAGGGGGGCCCGACGAAAATTGGTTGGTAGAGTTTGTGGCCATGGGTCCTAAGTCGTATGCTTACCGAGAGAAATCGGGGCGCCAGGTGGTCAAGTGCAAAGGTGTTACGCTGACTCCAAAAGCGGAGGAGGAGATCAACCTGGATCGCATGAGCGAGTTGGTGGTGGGGGAGACGGTGAATGAGTTTGAAGTATCGTATCCACACACCATTGTTCGCGACGTGAAGAGTCGACGTTTGCGCACTCAACGCCTCGACAAGCGACTGAAGTTTTGCTATGTGAAACGTAGAATAATGTCGGACCGCGTGACCACTTACCCTTGGGGATATTAACATTGTCTTCTCGTTGTTTTATTTTAGAACCCATTCTTTGCGAGACGAGCAGCTTTGGACATGTGTTTTCGCTCGCCCAGGATGTAAAGGATGCGGCAACGTTGCAGGCGGCTCTGGAAAAAGAGCGCACCAGACGATTGAGCACGTATTATATAGAGAAGACCAAACGGCTAGAAGGGTACAGTGCCCCCGATGAGACCGACTATGCTCATCGGTTGTTCCACCACCGAGAAAGCATGGTGTGCGGGTGCAGTTTTCCGAACACGATTCCGAGCCTCCTGTGGTCTTCCACTGAGCGCGCGGATTTGGAATACGGGATAATGGAGGTCTATTATCTGGCCATGATGGAGATGTACGTGAATTGGCACTCTAAGGCCAGATTACCCCCCGACCGCAATGAAGTTCGTCGCGAGTTTACTCGGAGACTAGAGCCGCTGATGTGGATGGAGGTCATCGTGAAAGACAACTTTCCCCCACCGCTGCACGACGTTTTTCTGGCCGAAGCGGTGAGTGTGCGTGACTTCTTTCGGAAGTATTTTGAGACCATCGCCACCTGTCTACCCGAGAGAGTGAACGACGTGTGGAACGAGCAGACCCAAGAATGGGAGCGCCAAGAAAACTGGACGGTGATGCACCAATATGACACGAACCCCGCCAGATCGATGACGATGTTTAGTGTAGACAGTGATGGAATCATGACGTTCATCAACAGTCTGCGAATGACGGCCAAGAACTACGAGTACTATGAAAACTACATCGAGAAGTCCGACGGTGTTTATTATCCCGACCCCGTGGCCGAGCGGTACGGCATCGAATTTTTCGTGTATCCCCGGGCCAAGATTGACCTGCTCAATCAGCCGCCGTTGAATTTGAGCAACAGGTCTAAAGATGGCGAGAAATTCATTCCTCCGTTTCTCATTCACGAGCCTAGCATCACCGACGGCATCTTTTTTGAGGCCCGCCAAGGAGTGGTGTTCATGCGCAACGGAATCTATCGCAGTTGGTTGCATGCTCACGTGGATGACCGGTTCGATCACTTTAGGCATCGGATGGAAGCGGTGGCTCGATTTTGCACGTGGTGCAACAAGATGGAGCGCTGGAATCAGGCCAATATCGACCCCCCCTCTGTTCCGAAGAAGTTCGATCAGTTCTTCGCGTCCGTGACGCAAGATCAGCAGCTGATGAAGACGAAGGGTATGTTCTGTCCTCGTTGCGTCTATGCCATGGTCCACGAGTTTGTGCCCAATTTTCAGGGGATGTGTCATCTTCGTTTTGTGCCGAGCATCTACGCGCGACAGAATGATGTGCAAGCGTGTCGTCGAAAGATCTCGGTCTGTAGCGAGCAGGCGAAAAAAGAAGACGGGTTGTCCCTGAACAACCCGTGGGCCGCTCACGGAGGATGGCCTTACTTTCTGTTTGATGAGAATGTTGGCGACTCTCCTTACAACGACCATGACGAAACCATTCCGTGGAATTATGGAGAGGGTTGGGAAGACGATAAGAAAAAAGAAAAGGAGTCCCAAGCGTCGCCCAAGAAGCGAGTGGTGGTGCTAAAGCGCAACGGTGAAAATTCACAAGCTAGCATAGTTATAGCTAACCCCTATGTGGTGTCCGACGACGACAACCACGAGCAGGAGGAATAAAAAAACGGAACTGCGTAGAATAGTTAACATGCATTTTATTTACCGTTCTTATGATTATTGTTACAACTATTAAAGAAAAAAGCTTCACGACCGAGACTTTTTTAATGTTCTCTTTTCTTCCTCGTTCGGCGTCCGTCCTGGGCAGCGCGCGTTGTAGCAATCGCAACCTTGGTTGCACAGCGAGGTTTTCCCACCGCTGCGGGCCATTCTCTGGGCCAGCCCCGGCACGGCAGGCAAGATGTGGCCGCAGACCAGTTCGCAGACCATCCTGTCGTTGACCAGCGGAGGGCCCGGAAATCCCCGGACCCAGGCTTTCGGGTCGTAGTGGCGCCCGGCCCCCCACACATAGGACAGCGCATAGTGGCCGCACACGTAGGTGTCCTCGCTCTGGAGCGCCCTGTTTTTGACCACCAGTTGCAGGTGGGGCCAGCGCAGGATCTCGTGCACGTACTGGTCGTAGCGGGGAAATCCCGTGGTGCCGTAGGAATCCCAGAACTGCACGGGCGCCTCTTTGCCGACGGGATGGTGGAGCGCCATCCAGTGGCTGCCCGGCTTGTTGTGATCGTCGGCGTTGAAGATGAGGGCCCACTCCAGATCGGGGGTGCGAGAGAGTTTGCGCAGCTGGTCTACGGCCTGGTCGCTGGGCCACACGCCGCGTTCCATTCGTTTCGTCTCGGGAAGTTCCTTGAGGGCGGTCTGCAGCATGTCGGTGTTGAGCTGACTGGCGGCATTCATGATGCGTGTAGGTAAATCTTGTTTTCTTTCTTGAATTGTTTTTTACACGAGTTTCTTGACGGCCATGGCCTTCTGTCCGTCGAACCAGATCTGATTTTCGAATTGAGCCACGGTGGCTGCATACAGATTGTTCGCTGTGTTCGCCGAGAATTGCAGTTCCAGGTTGACGTTGCCTTTATCTACATCGGTGACGAATCCGTCGCTGACGGTTCCTGCAGGATTCAAGTTGATCGCTAGGATGGCAAAGCCTCTAGCCCAGTCTTTGAGTTTGATGCCTATGGGTAGGGATTTGGGACCCTCGCCATAAAATTTCTCCATCAACATGTAAGCCAATCCGTACGGAGTACCAGGAGTT
>WUCR03119596.1:8838-27105 GCA_009858155.3 Phymanthus crucifer
TTATGATGATGATGACGATGGTGAGAGGAACTGAAGGGACGAAGTATTTCATGGTGCATTGCAGAATGTGTTGTTGGAGTCATAGCGGTTGGACTAACGTCGTCGTCGCTGTCTTGTGAAGTTGGCGAAGGCTTATGATGATGATGACGATGGTGAGAGGAACTGAAGGGACGAAGTATTTCATGGTGCATTGCAGAATGTGTTGTTGGGCTCATAGCAGTTGGACTAACGTCATCGTCGTCGCTGTCTTCTGACGTTGTTTTATGATGATGGTGACGATAATGTGACGAACCAGAAGGATGGAATATTTCATGATGCATCACAGAATGCGTTGTTGGAGTCATCGTGGTGGGTCTGACGTCACTGTCATCTAGGTCTGAAGTTGTTGGCCTTTGATGATGTCGATGATGTCGATGGTTGCGATGATGATTATGATTATGACTCGGATAAGCGGATGTTGGTTCACTAACAATATCGCTATTGGATTCATCTTCGAGATCGCTGACATCGGAAGTTGGTTGATAGTCATAACTGTTATCGTGAAATTCTTTTTTATGTCGATTTTGTTTATATCTTGAGTATTTATGTTTTATGTGCTCAATGTCTGAACTCCCCAAGTCTTCAAAATCTTCATAATCACTGGAAGTTGTATATGGAATACCACGATGCCGTGGGTGATGATGTTTCTGAGCCTTGTGTTGTCTGTGCTTTTGACGATGTGATTTCGTAGGTCTCACATCATCCTTCAACACACTATCTTCTTCATCCTCATCCTCATCTCCAACTTCATAATCATTTGGACTTTTTGGGATTTCTACTACATGTCGGTGTCTGTGTCTGTGACGGTGCCTCCTCTTTGGTAGTTCATCCTCATTTGGATGGGTGACTCGATGTTCTGATCTTTCAGTACTGTCTTCGTTTGGTCGATAGATCTTTCGTTCAGAGTCTTCATTTTCTAATTCAGAATCCTGTGATGGGATGCTTTCTCTTTCAGAATTTGAGATCACAGAGTTATCGTCTCCAGCGAAGCTTGGGTCTTCCAAATTATCCTCAAACTCCTCCTCATCATCATCACTATGAGGTACCTCCGGTTCTGAGTACCGCCCTTCATGAGTAATAATTCTCATCTTTGAACCTCCAAATTTTCTTCCTCTTCCATGATTAATGTGACCGCGTTTGCCATATAAGCCTCCTGATTTTGTTTCAGCGTTTGGTAAATGTTGCTCAGAGAGAAAAGTATCAAATCGAGAATGTGACACTGTTTCTTTCTTATTATGATGGATGAATTTATGTTCGGGAATTTGACCGTCTTCCTCCTGTAGAAATTCCGTTACCTCTTGGTCTGGTGCCATTATTTTTGTTGCAAAGGATTCCTCTCGACCATTACTATTGTTTGCCACACCTTTAGCAGATGGTAAACTTACAAATTCCTTGGACGGATACGTTGTAGGCCTGGAATAATTTTGACTGGGATTTTGTTGGTCTTGTATCATTTTCTGTGTTGCATTGCTTTTACCATGCTCTTGAGTCCTTGAAATGTTCGCTCCAGATGACGAAGTATTTTTAAAAGCTTGGTGACCATTTGGATGGGTTTGTCGAATCTTTGTAGGAGAGTGCATTGAGCCATCATCTTTCTTTGATGGATTTGCAGATACTATCGAGACTCTTGTATGAGCGGTACTCAATGAACTGGTTGGAAAATTCATTACAGGGATTGTGCTGCTGGATAGATTGCCGTGTTCCTCCACACTAGCTGGAGAAGTGATGTTCTCTGAACTGATCTTGGCCATGTGTATTGGATCTGTTTTTGTCTTATTCCCTGAAGTCATAACACTATCGCCCGTTCCTTTCAACTTATTTCTGCTTTGCTTCGTCTTGTTTTTGTGAAGTAATTGGGAAACTTCTTTCTCAAGTTCTTGATTTTCTTCCATGACTTGCGACAAACCTTTCAAAACCTTATCCATTGTAGTTTTCAAGTGATGCCTTTGTTTTCTGGGCTTATGTTTCTTACGGTTTGCTCTTAAGTTGGACTTTGACCTGTACTTTCTTAATTTAAGTGCATTGAACTTTTTTGATGAATTTTTCAAGTTGGGGCTCGCTTTAGATGATTTTAGCCTTTTCTTTGTCTTTTTCCTTTTTTTCTTGGTGGCTTTCTTGGAAATATTCTTTTTGCTTCTCTTGTGTTTTTGCCTTTTCTCTTTCTTTTTGGCGTGGTCATTCAAAGACGAATGAGCTGGTTTATGATTTCTACTATGTACTTTTAAGTGTTTTCTATAGTGCCTTAGCTTTCTTGGTTTTGGTCTTCGAGGTTTGTGTTTCATCGCAATGTTCTTCTTTTCACCTTTTCTCTGCTTCATCCTGGAAACTTGTGGACGCTCTGTAAAATGCACGATATTAACCGGTTTTTCTGTCTCTGAATTAGGTATGCTCAAGCTAAATGGCGATTTTGGTGCTTTTGCAGTCCCATGAAGTATGTATGCAATTTTTGGTTGGTACTGAGATTGTCTTGCTGGCACAATCTCGCAGGCAAAGCTGCTTTTGCATTTCACAGTAAAGCAATTACCCAAGAACATAAAAACCAAGTCACAGTGCCTTTCTTTACAGCAGATCTTGAGGCAATCGTCCGAAGAGTTCAGCTTTCCATGAGGAGTGAAATTACCCGAGTGGTACCCCATACGTAGGGTTACCTCATCATACACGTTAGAGTGTGCGCAAGTTTTATATGGCTTTGGTTTTGGAGTCGGCAGTTCTGGGTCAATCGAACTGAAGACATTACTAATGAGATTCCACGGTTTTGGTGCCTTCGGTCTTTTAACATGCTTTACGCGGATAACCGATGGATTGAACCCAGGCAGCACTGCTTGTGTTGTCTGGCAGAGATATTCATCAAAACAGTGCACGAGATAACATTGCTCAAAGACAAAGTAAGCCAAGTCACATTTACTCGACGTACAGCAATGCCCTGCACATGCCTGTGGACTTTTCAGCCTGCCAAAGAGTCTAAACTTCCCAGCGTGTAAGCCTCCTCTGAGAGTGACATTATGTTGTATTGGCTCTTTCCTGCAGTACTGGGATAGTGCAGGAGTCTTTATTGTTTGGTAAGTTGTTGGTCTTCTTGTGGGAGTTTTAGGCGTGGTATTACCAACTAAATAGGGAGGTTCTGTGGTAGTTACGTCCAGTTGTTTGACCATATTAGTTAATGTAGGTGGAGCTGTCTTTGGCATCTGAGTATTCAGATTCGGTAAGCTACCCACTGGCGATGCTGTTGCCACCTGTGTTGGTATTACTCTTGAAATTTTGGACACTTTTGGATTAAACCCAGTGGCCAGTGCCTGAACTGTATCACATTGATCAGGATCTGTTTTTGAACACGTAACAAGGAAGCAGTGATCCAGCACCATGAAGGCCACGTCGCATATTTTACTTTGACAGCACCTCCTTATACACGAATCCATGTTATCAATCTCATCGAGTTCATGAAAAAGCCCGGATTCCAGTCCACCCTTGAGAGTATGGTTATATAGTACTGGCCCAGCTATGCAATAGTTTTGAGTGTTCTCTGCTTGGTTTTCAGTGGGTCCTTTTGAAGATGACATGGTTGGTATTATTATAGTGATGTCATTTTGGCTCCTCATGGTAGGTTCATTATTTGATTGATTTTTGGGGATGGTTTGTATTACCATTTTTGTTGGCTCTGTGGCTGAATTGTTGGAACTTGGATCAAAATGATGATGCTGAGTTGGTCTCGCTGTAGATCCATTATATAGTTGATCCTTAGGGAGCGTCTGTATTGTCATTTTTGTCGGTTTTGTTGATAGTTTCGTAGAACTTGGATTATAAGAGTGATGATACTGAGTTGGTCCTATCGTTTCTTTAGGTGATTCAAGCTCGACCTGATTCTTGTTTGCAGTACTCCATTTAGAAGGCTGATTATTTGTCGCCTTTTGGCGCAGTTTCTTGGGCTTTGTTTGTGTCACATGAACTCTTGGGGCATCATTATCATATCTGTTGGGTTTTTGTGCAGACACGTCTTCATGTGTCAGAGGTTTATCAGTATGCTCATCTTTTTCTGTGGTTGGATTCAAATAGGTTGGTACTGCAAGGGGCGTCTTCCTCGTTGGCAGTGTAACTGCTTCGCTCGAATCAGCAGGGCCAATATGCATTTGTTTTTCAGTCGTAGTGCCCGGAGAAGGTAAGGGTGCTAATATCTCTGTATCCTCTTGTTGCTCAACTATTTTATTGGTCGACGGCGAGAAATTATAGTTTGTAGGTGACGTATTCCCTGTTGGCATCAATGTAGGCCCAGTCGACTTGTGCAAAATTTCTTTTGGTAGTTTTCGACTTTTTGCATGTCTGCTTGTTAGACGCGGCTTCTTTTGCTTTTCATGCTTCACTCTGTGTTTTGCTGCTGTTGCTGGTTTATTTTGTAGTTTGTGACTAGCCTTGCTCGTGGTACGCGCGTGGTATTTCCCTTTCTTTCTAGAAGCCGGCAATGTAAAGTAGTAAGGAGGCAATGTAGTGACATCTTTTGGGTCTGTAGTAGGATGAAAAAGTTTGGGAGTAGACTTTTTGTTTCTTTCTTTTTTACTAATTGGAGACAAAGTGGTAACGTCTTTAGGATCTGCGGTAGGATACATTTGTTTAGCAGCCGGACTATTGTTATCTCCTTTAACTAATGATGGCGATGTGGTGAAAACTTTATCATCTGTGGTAGGATGCATTTGCTTATATATGGGTTTGTCTGTGGTTTCTTCTTTACTAAACAAAGACGATGTGGTGATCTCTTTGGTGTCTCTGGTAGGATATAACTGTTTATGAGTAGGTGTTTCATTGTTTTCGACTTCACCAAATGGCAGGAATTCTGTAACAGACTGAAGTTCTTTAGAAATTTCTTCAGAATTTTTCAGCTTTCGTTCTCGGCTTCTAATGGAGCCTATCTTCTTGTGAGATGATGTCATTTCAGTGGGTGGTGATGCAATTTTTTGCCTTGGGACACTGAGTCTCTGTGTGGGCTGCATTGGTTTTGTTGCTATTGTTTTAGTTTCTGCCAGAACTTTCTCGAGATCCGATGATGTCAAACTATCAGTTGAGCTTTCATGTTTCGTCTGATGTTTCGGGGTCATCAGCGAAAAAAGCAGCTTCAATTGCCCTGTTGATAGCTTTGCTCCTTTCAAGCTAGGACGATACCTTTTGGGTTGGGGTGTGGTCTTGATACCATGCTTTTCACGATCCCATCCTGCTGAATTTTTGGATGCCTTATTGCTGGGCTTCCAATAATTTAATTCTTTAGAATCTTTCATGCTTTTGTTAGTTTGCTTATTTTGCTTTTCGTGAGTTTTTGCTTCAGAAGCTGGTGGTTTTTGCGTTGGCGTCAGAGTTCGCGCGGGGAGGACCGAGGAGCTTGATATCGCAGGTGTGGGATTTTTCCTGGCCGAGTCTTTTCTCGATGAAGTGGCCGTCGTATCCGAAGTGTTTGTGGAGTATTTTTCCTGCTCTTCAATAAACGACAAAAGCTGGGACTCATTTTTCCGTTGAACAAAGGACACCTGCGGTGAAAACTGGCTGTGATGCGCTGGTACTGGCTCACACGATCTTTTTGTATAACACTGTACTAAATAGCAGTTCTTCTTAAGCATAAAAGCAACGTCACAGTCTTCACTCGAGCAGCATTTAGCAAGGCAAGCGTCCATAGTCTCAACCCTCCCCTGGTCTTTAAAATAGCCCGCTCTAATACCTGAACGTAGCGTAACATTGTAAGAGATTGGGCTATTAAAGCAAGGGGAGGGGAGAGGTTGGTTGGATTTTCCATCTCCCACTGAAGTCGATTCTAGCCCAGAATTCGACGTCTCCTTTAATGCTGAAACATCCTGACCTTTTAAGTCTGATTTATTCAGCGTGTGGCTGGACTCCGTTGGCAGCGTCTTGGTACTAATACTACTGCTTATCACGAGCGACGGTCCTGCCTTGTCTTTCGACTTAATTGATATTTCAGTACTGTCGTGCACTGGCGCGGATACAGGAAATACCAGAGGTAAGCTTGCGGAGGAACTACGTGACGTTTCCTTTTCGGTCCTCGGAGTCGTATTTTTTGCTGATTTTAAAGTTTTTGGTTGTTTATTGTTTATTCTGGTACTTGACAGGTGGTCTTGTGTTGGTATAACCGCTGTGGGGATGTTCAAATTACGAGCTCCAATACTCACTGAAAATTGAGGCGCGCTCATTCTTTGGGGTGCATCGGCGATCTTTTCCTTGGTGTTAACGCTAGCTTCATTGGTAGAAAGTAAATCGTTTTCTATCTTTCTGATGAGTTTTCGTGACTCATTTTTAACATCAATTTGCAAAGATAATGAAGACGAGGGAGTTGGAGTAATGGATGCCACAACATGACCTTGAACTATTGATAATGGGGTAACCCGTGTTGAACTTGTTTTTGAGACCGAAATGATTAATGCACCGGTATGGGAATCTTCTCTCGCTACTAATGGCTCTATTGCATCGAGTAGCGGATTAGAAATCTCAACACTCTTCGATGATCCAGATGAAACTTGACCACCTGATTGTTCTAGTTCTTCACTGTTCTTTTCTGATTTTTGTTTGGTAACAACTGAGGGGCTCGGTGATATTGTTTTTGAAATATCATACTCCATAACTGGTAAAGCATTGTGTAGCAACGCTATACCTGTGAGATTTGGAATTTGAGATTTTTGATCTTGTGTTTTCCTCGAAACATAAATCATCCTTGGATTGTACCTGAGCGTCCGTGCTGGCACAGAAGTACAAGCTTCTTGACTTTGACACTGAACCAGAAAGCAGTCTTCCAGTAGCATAAAAGCTACATCGCATTGACTCAAACCACAGCATAACTCTGCACATTTTTCGATACTTGGTACATGTCCTTTGTCTGAGAACTTCCCGGATTTAAATCCGTTCTTAAAGGTAACGTTTACTTGGACGTCTCCATGGTTACAAAACCCTGAGTTCTTGGGATCGGTAGATTTTCCTATGCTTGGAGTTTTCATTTGCGTTATCGAAAAATGACTGCTGGGGACCGTTGTATGTTTATAAGCAACAGATGAATATGCAGAAGACGTTTTCATTGGTTGAGTTGTGGTAGAAGTAGGGAATATAGTAAAAACAGCATCATGATCTTCAAGGAAAGCACTCGCCCTTTTTAATGATGATGATGATGTAGATTTTGTAGTCGACGTCGACAGTGGATGAGGAACTACTGACTTCGGAGCCAAGATGTTTAACAAGGACGAAGAGTTTGGAGAAAATGATGTTGCAACGAGAGGAGACGCCCGTGATGAAGTAACAAACGCGGAAGTGAATGTCCTAGGTGAACTATGTATCGATGGTTTTGAAGTTAGCGAAGCATCCCATGGTTGAAGTGCATCCAGAAGATTGATGTCCTGTCTCTTTTCCCTTGTGATCAAAGCTAATCTCGGTTTGAACGTAACATTTCTCGCAGGAACAGCAGAACATGCATTCTTATTATAACAAGCGATGATATAACAATGAGATAGAATCATGAAGGCGACACTGCACGTCTGCCACTGACAGCAACGACGGACACATGCTTTCATGTCTTTCACAGCCCCTTGATCTTTAATGAGACCGGCGCGGATACCTCCTCGGACTGTAGAATTAGTATAAACATCTGAACTTGCGCAGGTTGGGTTCCAAGAAGGATCATCCTTCCCTTGTTCCTTCACACCCTTTTCAGCGCCATTGTCCTCGCTTTTGTAAAATTCCAGTGAAAAATTTGCACTCTTGGATGGTGTAATCTTTCCTAAGTGGAAATGACGCGAGCCATCAAGAGATGTTTTGCTTGCCTCAGTTTTTGTTGACAAACTCAACGCTTGGATCACTGAAAACGTACTGCGCTTATTTTGATTTATTGAAGATAAAGTTGATAAATATTGAACAGGTGATGCGGGTGCTAAGGAAGGTGATCGCGTGCTTTGGAAAACTCTATTGTAGGAATTTGCAGACCCAAGTTTTGCTGGCACGGAAGTTGGAAAAACCGGAATGTCATATTTTTTGAACCCTTGCAATTGTCTCTCATGATTTTTGAAGCTTTGTGCTGTTGAAGGCTGCAATGCCTTAAACATGATTTGATCGACGCCACTGTCATTAAAAGGTCGTCTTGTAATGTGTATAAGCCGCGTGTTGTATCGTTTGGTCTTGGACGGAGCAGTGTTGCACAGCAAAGACTCATAGCATGTAACCAAAAAACAACGATTGAGAACCATAAAGGCTACATCGCAGTTGTCTTTTTGGCAGCAGAGGTTCGAGCACTCTGTGATATTGGCTACATTACCAACATCTTTGAATGCACCAGCATCGATTCCTCCGATCAGCGTTGAATCAAGCTGTACTTTCCCAGGATAACACTTGGGCTTCGGATGATAAGGTTTTGTCACTGGTTGAATTATGGAGGACAAGTCTGCGTGTAGATGTATTCTTGAGAGCGCGAGACTTTTTACGGTGGTATGTTGGCGTGGAACCTGTGTAGAGGTCTCAGGCTCGTGGATTCCATGTGGTATCGGTATATCCTTATTTTTCTTGACAAAAGCTATTCTTGGATTAGAAGTCAGGTTTCTTGCTTGAACAGGCTCGCATAACTTGTCACTATAGCAAGCAACTAAATAGCATCGGTCTAGTACCATGAATGACAGACTACAGAATTCCCATTTACAGCAATCGTCGATGCACACATCCATACTTGAAACCTTTCCTAGATCTTTAAAGAAGCCTGCATGGATACCGCCCCGTATCGTCACGTTATATTTCAGCGAGGAGGTGCACTTTGAACTCTCGGTATTTGGAGCCAAAGATGAGCTTTCTTTTAAATTCACTGTACTTGCGGCAACCTCAACCTGACTGACACTTGACACAGCAATGACCGATGACTTTGCAGTAGTCATGAGCTTCCGCTGTTTAGCTTCTCTTACTGAATTTGCGGGATTTAGCGTAGTATGGAGTTTACTTTTTCCATCTGAGTTTAGAAGTGCTCTTTCGACATGTATCACTCTTGGGTTTAATTTAGGATTTAACGCAGGCACGCTTTTACAGAGTTGCTCGTTATAGCAGGACACAAGATAACAATTGTCCCTCAAAAGAAGTACCACGTCGCAGTCCTTAGAATCACAGCACTTGTTTACGCAGTCCATGTCAGTGGCTACTTTTCCTTCGTCCTTAAAATCCCCTGCCTTGATTCCTCCACGAACAGTGGATGTAAAGTCCGTGCTAGAATGGCTACACAGTATAACCTTGTTATCCCCTGTGTAAGTGATGTTTAATTGGCTGATGGGTTGTAAGGCCTGTGCAAAATTGATTGCAATGTTTCTTCCTGATGTTGCAGTTGGGTTCTTGTGTACACGACTTGTTGATATTGGCTGTGCCATCGTTGTAGTAGGACTTGGCTTCACAGGTGTAGCTTCTGAAAAACCTGAGCTACGCTGTGACGAAGACGGGTGCGCTGACGGTGCTATTTCAACAACGCTTCCAGACTGTACAGACGTCTTCAATAGTTTTGATTTCATTCCCAAGTGCTCTTTCGGCGTTACTAGGCTGAGAGGTTTCGTTGTAACACGAAGGGTGGTTTGCGTGCCTGCCATAGAAGATTGTGACATGGTCTTGTTTTTCCCATAGAAAACGTGTTTCAGGGTTTTTAGAAGATGCGTTATAAAACTCCCAATTGGAACCATCTTCTTTGATTTGGATACTTTCCTCTCATTCGAAGAACCATTTATTTGTTTTGTTGCGGTCTCTAAACTTGGAACCTCCATATTCTTTGTACTTTGTGTCGAAACAGCAGCTGTAAGGGATGGTGTTGGCAAGCCTTGAGGAGGCACTTCAGCACTCAATGCTGCTGCTGGACTGCTTTTTGTTACAACAACTCCTGGTTGGAGCTTTTCGTTAGTTGTTTGAGTAGATTTCTCTTGCGTTGAGAACTTTTGCCGGATGCTATTCCCGCCATCCAATCCATATGGGTTGGCAGCATTAACTGACAAATGAGCGCTTTTTAACAAAAGCTGTTTTTCTCGCTCTGTTATATTTTTTACCACCATGTTTTCTAAAGATAGTAACGTGGATTTTAAGGACTGAAAGTCTTGTCTTGTCTTTGACTGGTTATTGACGAGTTTTTGAACAGTTTCATTGAGACTTTTGATAACTGGCACCTTTGGAAAACGTTTCGTTATTTCCTTGAGCACTCTTTTTATGTGATACTTGTTTTCTTTTGTGATAGGTTTCACCTGTGGTACTTCTTGGCTTGAATCGTTAGAATTGTTGGCAGTATTTAATCCAGTATTTGCTGTGATTTTATTTACATACAGTCTTAGAGATGCAATCAGATTTTGAGCATTCTTAAGTGAAGTAAGTGTCTGGTTTTGCTGCCCTTGAAGGAATTGAAGTTGGCTTTCAAGCTCATAGTATTTGGTATGCGACGAATGATGTTTGGGTGGTTCTTGCTTAG
The DNA here is from genome assembly GCA_009858155.3 of Phymanthus crucifer. Lineage (NCBI taxonomy): Eukaryota > Metazoa > Cnidaria > Anthozoa > Actiniaria > Phymanthidae > Phymanthus > Phymanthus crucifer. Next base: position 19,322 of record WUCR03119596.1, read on the forward strand.
GCCTCTCAGCAATAGAAGACACGCTTTCCACAGGAATGGTTTTCGTGTTGCTGTTAGGTGTTTTGCTTGCCACAACCGAAGAATAAACTGTGAATATTTTTAATGACAAGGAACTATCCACCATTGAATTCACTATATTTGACGTGTCATCACGCATCGATTTTTGGTGCATGTCACTCAAGACGCTGGTTTTTTTGACTGATTTCTCTCCGTCATGAAATACGCTGAAAACACGAGGTGCAAAAGTTGTTCCACTCTTTGTGGTCGTAGTAGCTGATAATTTCTCTGATTTCTTTCCACCAAAAAAGACAATGGAATACTGAGAGTTTGAATTTGGCTCACTCTGTAGAGTTGTGATAGTTCTTATTGTCTCTGATTTCTTTCCGCTATAAAACGCAAAGGAACGCGGAGAAGGAGAAGTTGGTTCTTTACTTGGTTGTTTGGAAGCTGTTGTTTCCTCTGTCTTTCTCTTTCCACCATAAAACACTATGGAATGGTGAGAAGTTACTGTACTCTTTGGTTTCGTCGTGTTGATTTTTACTATGCTTGACGCGTCACTCAATTCCTTTGGTACCTTCGAGGGCAAATCGAAACCAAGTGCTTCAAGAAGCAATGGTGGCGACTGATCTTTTCTTGCATCATCAACAATTGTTTTGGTCTGTGCATTTCCTAATCGACTGCCTTTGTACGGTTTCAACGATGGTGTCGGTAAAAGGTGTATCCTTTCAAGTACTCCATTGCGTCTTTTCCCCTCAACAATTTTGTTAGGATCTTTTGAATACTGTGAAGCAACTGCTAAAGGCGATGGCTGCAAGAGTATGGGAGTCAACAGAAGTTTCTGTTCACTAGTGGCCACTGTAGGATGCACACTTGATGGTTGCCCTAACCATTGTGTTTCTCCAATGTGTTCTAGCGAATGATGAATGGTAAAATCATTGCCATGCCTTGATACTATTGGCGTAGGCAACAGATGCTTTGTAGCGAGAAGGCCATTTTGGATGGATTTTTCTGATTTGTCGTTAAAATTGAACAGCGTTTTAGACCTCGTGGTCACAGAAGAGGCTGATGAGTTTGTTGTTGGATAAAAGCTTGAAGCTATGCTAGCATGTTGGTGAGATGCAGAAATGGACAACTTTGGTGTAAAAGTAATGTTGGAATCCTGTGTAACGGCGGTGAGTGTTTTTTCAGATGACACTGAAGACCTAGAATACGAAGGAGAACTCGGAACTGATGGCGCTATGGAGACGACTGACGCTTTAGTGACAATTAAACTGGGTACAGGAACTGTATGGCTTGTTTCTGAAGTAACAGCCACCTTTCTTGATGTGACGACTGCTGTTTTATCCACTGCAGTTTCATGGCTAGTGTGATCCTCTTGTAGCAGTTCAAACAGATCGTCTACTGATCCCTTTTCTTTGTGAGGTATGGGTTTATCTGTTTTCTCATCTGGCACTGTTAAACCTTCCATCATTTGAAGCTGTTTCGACAGTGTTTGTTTCTTTCCTGGAGAAGATATCCCCATAGATTCCAATAGTTCAGAAACGTTTGGCTTAATAAGAGCCATCGGTGTTTGTTGAGTGCTGTTGAGAATTGGAGGTATGATGATGATACGCTTCGCTCCGTTTTCTTCGCTCAGATCAGCTTTAACAATCTTCTCTGTAATGCTTGTTCCATCATATAACGACTCGGGAATCATTTTTTCAAACAGATTTTTCTCTTGCTTTGTTCTAGCTACAAACGCAATCTTTGGTGTGTAGAACTCCGACTGCGCTACGGCAAGTTTGCATCTGATTTTATTAGGACAAGATACTAAGAAGCACCTTTTTCGCAGCATGAATATAGCATTACAAGTACTAGAAGCACAGCAATGCTTAAGGCAGTCTCTAGTGTTGTTTACTTGCCCAATGGGTTGGAAATCTCCAGCGTCCATTCCAAGCTCAAAACGGACGTTTCTTAAAACAGGACTTGGGAAGCACGTTTGGTTGCCTCTTTGGCTATCCTGTTGATTAACAGTAGTATTTAGGTCGCTCTTGGTTTTTAGTAGGTGCTGCAAAAGTAGTTTTTCATCTGCAGTTCGAGCAATGTATGAGATATTGGAATGATTGTCACTATGGACCTTATGGCATGTTTCCGAATCACGACAGTCTGTTAAATAGCATGTGCCATTTCTAAACATAGCAATATTACATCCTGGCGTTCCACAGCACACTTCTATACACGTTTCAAATGTCTTGGCACTTTCTTGCAGCTCAAAATCATTCCCTTCCAGTGACACTCGAAGAGACGCATTTTTAAGGATTACAATATCCATACATCCTTTTGGAATATTACTGGAAGAAATTTCTTCCATTCTCCACTTTCTGGTTTCTGGAAGGTCTTCTGGAAGTACGGGCGTGTAACGCTCTTTCTCTTTTGATGTCTTTGACTGATGCGATGCTGACACAGTAGGACTGATCCTACTTCTGTTCTTCACAAGGCTTGGTGTTCTTGATACTGATAGTAGGGGAAGGTTTTGATGTCCCACACCTTTATCGTCATTACCGTTCCCAACTGGAAGGATTTCAACGACAACATTCTTTGTGTCTATTACTGATCCAAGTACTGAGGGTAAGCTAGGAGAAATCGTAGTTATACTTGGAGCTTCATGGTCATTCATGATTTCCCTTGTGAACTGACTCTCGTTCAAAGTTACGTATTCCTCTTGATAAGAGACTTTTCCTTCAGGTAATGAAGATGTAAAGTTACCCGTCGCACTTGGATTAATTTTCCGCACCAAAGAAGTCATTGGCGCAGGGGAGTAATGTGTTGTGGAGGGCGAAATGGCTTGTGGTAGTGAAAAAGCGCCCATCCCCCTGAGAACCTCCTGCACAATACTGTTCAGTATAGGCGCCATTACTGTTTCTTTAGTCGGCTGTGGTTTAGACGTAAATGGCATTTTTTGTGGCTTCAGCCTATTTTTCACTTCAGAGGAAGGCGTGTGAGTGTGAATGGTTGGTTTCTTGGTCTGGATAGCCGATCTTTGTGATGAAACTGGAGGTGACTGTGGATGCTTAGCCGCACTTGATGGACCTTGAGGCTTATGCAATGATGCATTTAGTAGTCGTATTTGTTTTACGTCATTCGCGATGTTTTCAATTACTTCTTGTGCAGTTGCAAGTTGTAGATTGGCACTGGATTCAGACTTGACGGATATGAGTTGTGGAACCATAAATGCGCTGCCCGAGTGCTTTAAATGGCAATTCTTTTCTTTGAAACACAGCAGGTTGTAGCAGTAACCTCCGATTAATAGAGCCGATTCACATCCTTTATATTCACAGCATATATCTGCGCACTTGTGGATGTCCTTCACGTCAGAATACTTAATAAATTTTCCTGATTTCCATCCCCCTGTTATATTTACATTGACCTGGATGTGGCCGACGTGGCAGTTCCTATCTAGAATGTTACTGAAACGATCTTTCTTCAGCGGGTTTTCGCCTTTCATTCTGACAAATGCCATTGAGGTTTTGTATTTAGAGTTTTTGGCCACCACTGGCTGACACAGGGTTTTATTTGACTGACACTGTACTGCAAAGCAGTAGGAATCGACAAGAAAAGCAACATCGCAAGTTGGGTTGCGACAGCATGTCTTGATACACTCCCTCATGCTTGATACAATTCCGTGATGCGTGAAGATGCCAGCTTTAAAACCTCCACTAAAAGTGACTCCTGGCATAATTTCTGGTTTTTCAGAACACGATGCAAGTCCTTGAGGCATATTTTCAAATCTTTTGGTTCCCGGTCTATTCATCATTGCCATCCTTGTACTGTAGTTCGTGGTTTTGATGGGAATGGGCAGGCATTGTGTTTTATTAGCCGCGCAAAGGACGGAGAAGCAATTTCTCTTAATCATGAAGGCTGCGTCGCAGTTTGAATTTTGGCAGCAAATTTGTACACAAGAACTGAAGTCATCTACTTTTCCTTGATCTGTGAAGTTCCCTGCCTGTAGTCCTCCCTTGAAGGTTACATTAAGAAGAATGCCACCAGTGATTTTACAGGTAGGGCTTGTTGCTCTCTTGAACGACTTGTCGAAGTAGACAAGTGAGGTGTTGACCTTTTTAGAACGAGATGGTATCGAACGGCATCCTTTTTCGTTGAAGCAGTCCACGGTGAAGCAGTTATCTTGCACCATAAAAGCGGCGTCGCAGTCCTGTCTGGTACAACAATGCTTAAAGCATGTCTCTATGCGATCCACTTTACCAAAATCAGTGAAGTTCCCAGCGCGTATTCCTTCCTGGAATGTGACATTCTTCAAAATTCTTATGTTCTGAGCACAAGCTAGAGAGTCGGCTACTGCATTTTCTCTCCTGTTGCTAAGTTCGGCGTTTGTATCAGTATTGTTTAGTTCATATGGAAGCCTAGATAGTCTGTTCTTCATGTAAACAACCTGAGTAGTAACAACGCTTGAGTTGAATGGCAGTATTTCGCACGTCTTTCGGCTGTAGCACTCGATTGAGTAGCAAGATTTTTCCACCAAGAAGGCCACATGACAGGAATTCTGCGCAAGGCAAAGCGAGGCACAGTCTGTCATATTGTCGACATCTCCTCTTTCCGTGAATATCCCTGCGTTTACTCCACTTCTGAACGTCACGTGAGTAAACACTTCACTTTGTTCGTGGATTGAAGAACTGAGCGACATGGAACTCTGTTGGTGACTTGGATGCAGCGAAACCTTCAATTCTTTAGTATTATGCTGGATAACAGAGCTACTACTTAAAGGTTTAGTGGCAAGCATTTCTCCCGGCATTAATAGCTTAACATCAATGCCTTCCACCGTGAGATGAGTTTTTGATTTCTTTGAAGGGGTCAAAATCGTATTGCTATGGATAATAGAAACCTTTTCGTTTGTGACTTTGTGTAGCGAAACCTCGCTAAGCGTTGTCGCCTCCTGGACTTGAGCTCTATTAGAGCCAGCCTTTGATTTTAATTTATGTGTACTTGAATGAGCTGCGTTGGTGCTCTTAATCAGCCGTTCAGTCGGTGTTGTGGCTTGGCTTACGTTTCTGTTCAGTTTTGGGGTTGCAGACAGCCGTATTGACTGCAAAAGGAATGACATTGAACTGTCCTTGCTGTTCTTCGCAATTACTCTGTCATACCATTTTTCTAAGACCAGTTTCTTCAGTTCATTCAGTTTGTTGTTGAACAACTCAAGAAGTCTAATTTCTCGGGATGCTTCTTGATCTGTATCATTTGTTGGCTTAGCGATGTTTGACCTCCCACTAATTGCATTATCAGAGCCTTTTCCTTTGAGCCGTTTTTTCTGTATGTTCTTCAGACTCGTAGACAAATCCTTGAGACGTTCTATGTTACTTTGCAAGCTATTAAGAAGCGTATTTCCGACGGTTTGCATAGAGGAAGATGTGACTCCAGTCGAACTTGGCAATATACTGTGAGCCAGTAATAAGCCATTAAGGTCACTGACCATACTATGCACCGTATCCAGGAAATTGCCATCGGACTTTTTTCCATCTAAGAAACCTTTCAGTTTCTGCACCACGTTGAAAAATATTGGGTCGGTCACGATGTGGTTGGCGATATTTTGGACCTTTTCTTCATCTTTGCTATTATCAAATGTCATAATTGATGATATGCTGGGAATAACCTTGACTAAACTTGGCTGTATGGATACCGAGGAGAGCGGTGATGGAGTTAGCAATGAAGGAAAGTAGATGGAAGACGCTGACAAGACAGGACTGAGTGTTGATTGTGGAGCAATCAGCAGTTTTGATTTCGAAAGCAATGACTGTTGTTCGGTTCCACTTTGTTTAGAGACATCTGCATAATGAGTCGGTGGAGGTTTTGGCGTAGATGTGGTAAGAATTGATTGCGCATTGTTTGTCGGCAGTATAACCCGAGAAGACTTTGGCAACGGATTCGACAAGCATGATGAATGAATTTGACTTGCCATAATATTAACACTTGTCATGCTTGTCGGTACAGACGATGCTTGAGTAACATGAGGTATCGTCTTGCGCGAACTTTTCTTCTCTACCGATGTCCATTCCCCTCTTTGAGCTAAAGGAAACGAGTCGGGAGATTTCGATGCTGACTTGGAATTCCTGCGAACTGTCGGAATACTGTTAACTCTCAGGGTACTGCTTCTCTTTGCTTCTGAAGTTTGTTCAACTTTAATTTTCGTCTTTCGTCGACTAACAGTTTCTCTTGCCGAGGCACTTATGGTAATAGCCCTCGTGTAAGCTTTAGTTTGGTGGTCAGACGAGCTTGTGGGGGACAGTTTGTACGCAGTTATCTGAGCTGACAAGCTATCAGTTCTGGTAATAAAAAATTTGGAGGCAAGATTTGAGTTGCCGTTTTCAGAAAATAACAATGGTCGTGTCATGGTAACAATCTTTGGCGCGGTTTCATTCGCAAACAAATCTGTCTCCGTTTCGTTGGACACAAGTATGGTATCATTGGAAGTCATGTCTTCATCGGGTTTTAAGTCGGTTTCATTATCTGCTGTTTTGCTGCTGCTCATTAGATGACTTGAATGACCCAACACACTGGAGGTGTGCTGCGTATAGGTATCTTCTTCCTTGCGAGATGTGTAGTCTTGATCTTCCATACCTAAACAAGACAAGTATTTTCACTTAAGGATTTAATTAGAACCTTGAGTACAAAAAAGGCCTACGCGACGCAAGATCTAGCTCGCGCAGCAAGGGCCAAGCAGAGAAGGAAAAAAGCTTTCCCTGACATTCCCTAAAAGTCTTTGACTGCTTAGGTAGGAATTGCGCGTACGTGGAAATGTTCCTTTTATTCAAACATTCTTGTCGTAAATACAAACCAGAACATATTATCATGGGCACTTTCCAGAATTTTGGCAATGCTCACATCAAAACGCGACTCAACCGAACTCGAAATGAGGGAATACGAATTACATCAACATACAAAAGATTTTTACCTGAGGTTAGGTCATTCCACTGCCGTTGACGAATTATAACTTTAGCATTATATTCAGTACGTTTGGAAGGAACTGGATCACACTGATGTGGACTCTTACACGTGACCATAAAACAGAAGTCACTCAGAATGAGAGCAACGTCACATTCGTCTCGTCCACAGCAAAGCTCTTGGCATGTTTCCGTGTCGTTCGTATCTAGCAGCAAGTGGAACTTTCCTGCTGACTCACCGCCTCTTAGCGTTGCGTTGTGGTAAACGTCGGAAAACTGGATAGGAAAAAATAAAAACTATTATGGATTTTGGCAGCAACAACAACACTATAACTATGCCAAGGAGTGTTTACCTTGCAGTCGTCTGTCCCTGATTGCTCTTTTTCCATGCCTTCAATCACATCTCCATTGCCAATGTCACCTTGGATCATGATGTCTTTCTTTACCTCAGGAGTGTCATCTTTACTGTGGACTATTTCAGACTTCCTGGTTTTTGGTTGCTGATCTGTTGGAAGCGTAGGTACTTCATTTGCTGCCTCGTTGTCTTCCGACTCCCAGTTTTTCAATGAATCTTTCTTGGTCTTTTCTTCAATCTGGAACAATTCATCTGAATTTGAGTTTTCATCGTTCATCAAGGCTGTTTTCAAAGGTAAGTCGTTTTGAAGACTGCTTTTATTGGATTTAGAGGAAGGCCTGATAATTGCATCTGGCTCGATTGACAAATGTATACCCGTTATGGGAATGCCATTTTCTTGAGCGACTGAAGATGATGGTCTTGAGCTATGCCATGTTGTTTCATCTACACTAGTTGCTGTTTCATCAACTAGTGCACTGGATTGAGAGGAAGACATGATA